>JAPKID020002381.1:0-13384 GCA_026931265.2 Tropidonophis doriae | reverse complement strand
AACAAATGAGTCTTAAGTTTCTGGCGGAAGGAGCGGAGGTCCGTGGTAGTTCTAATATCAGGGGGTAGGTCATTCCAAAGGGTCGGGCCCATCACAGAGAAGGCCCTTCCCCTGGGCGTCGCCTGCTGGCATGGCCTAGTGGATGGCACCCGGAGAAGTCCCTCTCTGTGTGAGCGAATCGGCCGAAGAGATGTATGGGGCAGGATACGATCCCGCAAGTAACTAGGTCCTGTGCCATGGAGCTCTTTAAAGATGATAACCAACACCTTGAAACGCACCGGTTGGCCCGTTGGGCATGTTTTTACCTTCCCCAGGCCCTCTGGAAGGCTGAAAATCAGCTGGCCAGCACGTGCATGCATGCTGGACCTGATGGCTCACATGCTGACATATATAGCTCCGTGTGCCACAGGTTTGCCATCACAGCTATATGCATTCTTGATGGAGGAAATGACTGCCTTTCCTTCCTAAGATCACATAATGCTCATAAATACGTTTTGAAAAAACTCATAGCTCTATTCTTTTGAAGTAACATCCTACATATAAGACAATTTTATAACTTTGAAGGACCAACTTCCTGAAGAAAGAAATTGGCAGCGTCTACAGTTAAAGCAAGATTAACACCCTGCTTGGGACATTAGTGCTGTTATTTTTCTTGGACATCGGTCAGGGTTTCTATATAATATTTTCCCTCATATCATCCCCAAAATGATGGTTGTGTCTGACCCCAGTCTGAAGATCTCTTATGTTTTCTCATGCACATCAACATTCTTCAGAGGTCAAAAGGGAAAATAAAGCTCAAGTCACAGTTCAGAAGGTTCCTTCATGTTTTAGTCTTCCAATTTGCTTGTCAAAATTGTAATTGTCCTGCTGGGTCTTGGGGGTGTCATTTCTTGACCACAGGCCTGCACACTAGCACGAAGGAATGCAGAAGTGTTTCTCAAGTACATTCATCGAAACAACGTCAGCATGCCAGGAGTAGTGAGCCATACCAGGGGCCCTGAACAGCAAGTGAAAGGTCAGTGAGTTTCACATTAAGGGAATCGCATCTTAGCTTTTAGAAATCTTGTATACCAGGCACTCACTGCTTCTGTTTATACTCTTCTCGGGTAAGGATGGATTACCTAAGATCAGAAACGCATGCACTTACCATCTTTGTAGACCAAACCAAATATGATTTGATCAGATGTCCCAAAGAGTTGCAAAATATTTTGTTCGCAGCTCGAAAACCAGGGAAATGGTTCTATTGTATAGATTAGGAATAATCTAACTAATCAATTTCCTACCTGATTATTAAATCTGACTTTGAGCACTAAATCTGTAATCTTTAAAAAGGTTTACAAACCTAATATTCCCTTCTTTACAATGGTTCCAGGTAAAGGCTTTATTAGCTATAAGCCTTAAGGTAAAGGTAAAGGTCCCCTTTGCACATATGTGCTAGCCATTCCCAACTCTAGGGAACAGTGCTCATCTCTTTTACAAAGCCGAAGAGCCAGTGCTGTCCGAAGACGTCTCCGTGGTCATGTAGCCAGCATGACTAAACGCTGAAGGCGCACGGAACGCTGTTACCTTCCCACCAAAAGTGGTCCCTATTTTTCTAGTTGCATTTTTTACGTGCTTTCAAACTGCTAGGTTGGCAAAAGCTGGGACAAGTAATGGGAGCTCACTCCATTACATGGCACTAAGGATTCAAACCGCTGAATTGACGACCTTTCTAATCAACAAGCTCTATTGTATAGTTTAGGAATAATCTAACTAATCAATCTTCTACCTGATTATTACATTTAGAGGTATTTAAAACATGCAAATGTCTGCAATTCTTTCTGTTAGACGGACCTTGAGGACAAAGTCTGTAATCCTTAAAAAGGATTACAAACCTAATATTCCTTTCTTTACAAGGGTTCTAAGTAAAGGCTTTATTAGCTATAAAACTTATGGATACCCAAAAAGCTCTCTTCAGAATATGGTTTATTATTTCAAAAAGTTTCCACATGCATCTCAGTAGGGTCTCTAAACCCTAAAGTAAAAATGCAAAAAAGAAGATATTTTTCATTTCTGATTGCATTACCTTTAAAGTGATAAATGGCAAATTATGTTACTACAATAATCAATATGTAGTTTAGGATGGTGTGTTCCAAACATTTGTGTATTTATTCACATTTAAGAGGTTGAAAATGTAAAACTAACCCACTTAAATATTTCTTCGTTGAGTTTCAGCAATACTAGCAATGTACAATACCTATTTGCATGTCTGGCTGTGGGGGAAAAGGTAACAATTACTCTTATTCAAAAAAATAATTAAAATAAAATAATTAGAAATAGCAAGAAAGACATTTGTCATATTACATGGGGACATGTACCTATAATTTACATTAGACGTATATTTGGGGCACACACATGTTTCTGTTTTGAATTAAATAACCTTCCTGAAATATATGTATTTATTCAATTTCTATATAAATTTCTATTACATTTTTTCTATTAATAATCACTAATAGATATGAGGACTTTGAAATATTTAAGAAGGGACAGGTCACAATCTACTAAATATATTATTTTGTACCAGTTCAATAGAATTTGTAATATTAAAATGTGAATAGATTTTTTTTTTCTTCATCAGTTTTGATTAATATTCATTTAAAAATGTGGAAAATTAGGTGTTCTTTCTGTTGCACAATGGTCTTGGGCTACACTGGCACTACACTTCAGGAACATATGTTACAATCTTTAATTAGTCATCCATGGCCATATGATGAAAAAAATGAATTTAAACCTTCCATCACCTTATGACATTTGAATTGATGATGATGACAATATTGATCTCATATATTTAAAGAAATAGGATTGTTTCTAGTGGAAATTTAGGGACTTACAATGTCATGAGATGCATTTTTAGACTGTTATTTCAACAGGTACCTGCATATCAATATCCTCAAAGAAATACGATTTAATAGAACTGCTAAATTTAATGAAGAATGGTAAAGATATTTAAAGTAAATGTATGCTAAGAAGACATGGAGTGCATTTATGTTATCTAAAGTATCTGGGTGCCTAAACTCTTAGTGTCTACATTGCTTGAGGTTTGTTTGGTCTGTGTGTGTATGTGTGTGTGTGTGTGTATTTAATTTGTTTCTGAGTTTTGAAAAGCACAGACTGAAGTGTTCTTCACTAGAGAAAGTATTCTGCGTTTACAAGAGTTTTGAGCTCAGTGACGTTCAACAAAAGTGTATTTAGCTGTTTGTGTTAATGGCTGTCCTTGCTTTGCTTTATTGTTATTTTTAAGTCTGATCTGAAGTGCTTAACTCTAGGGAACTTACATTCTTAGGGTAAAGTACAGGGTGTAATCAATAATTATTTTCTTCTGGCTGTGCTTACCAAACCAGCTAAGGAAACAGCTTTTCTCTTTGTCCATCCATAGCCATTCTGAGTGAGCTGCTGCAGAGGGAGAATCGTGTTCTTCACTTCTGGACTTTGAAGAAAAGGCGACTGGATCAGTGTCAGCAATACGTTGTCTTCGAGCGCAGTGCAAAGCAGGTAACTTGACAAAATGCTGCATGTCTCTTCATTGTTTGGGTATCACACTGAATGTGCTGTAGTTTAATAGAAATAGCACTTAGGCTTATGGTATATACTGCTTCACAGTGCTTTAAAGCCCTCTCTAAGTAGTTTATAAGTCAATCTGAGTCCTCATTTTACCGACCTCAGAAGGATGGAAGGCTAAGTCAACCTTGAACCTGGTGAGAATCAAACTGCTGAAGTGCTGGCAGCCGGCAGTCAGCAGAAATAGCCTGCAATACTGCATTCTAACCACTGCGACACCATGACTCTTAATAGATTGACTGAGGAGAGAATTTATGTGTGATGCTTACTTTTTGTACTTAAGTCCTATGTCCAATCCTTGCTAACTGTAATCACTGGAAAAGTTCAAGACAGAAAAAAACTTAATCCAATTGGCCATTAGTTCAAGTAAGTATTAAGGCTAATAGATTCCGAACCAAAACCCATCCTTTTCATTTAATAATCTAGAGCAAGAATTTTTCATGGAACATTACCTTGTATTGCAAAGGGTTTGGGGCATGTGAGTGACAGTTTGAGCTTTACCATAAGGAGAGTTATCTCTCATTAGGGCAATTCATGGTTAAAGAAGAGAGTTCAGTCTAAAGGCAGTCCACTGGGGATTAAAATGGCAACACACTCCAGTATTGTGGCAGGAAAACCAAATGGACCTTCATACCTAGGACATAATAATGGAAAAGAAGCTTCAGGGAGCTACTAGGGAAAGTGTGCAGCGAGTTATTGAGGAAAAACAAAAGGCAAGTAATGAATAGCACTGATGGACATTTTTCTGCTTTCTCTATAAAGCCTTTAGGATGAAGCTGTGTTTTGTTGGAAGGGAGAATTTTACTGTATGGTTGCTCTCCATGGTTCTAAAAGAAAACCAAAACCCTTTTCTGTCATCTATTGTGCTGGCCATGGTGCTGAAATTATTTTTCTACCATCAGCTATCTAACATTGCCTGAGCTATTGTCTAGAGCAGATGATGGCATCCTATATAGAGCACAACACATTTACTTTTTTATTTAATGTGAATGTAGCTCCTTAATTGTGCTAGTATTTTCAGATAATTTGAACATTAGGAACAGAGAAATATAATATTCAGCTCAGGATACATGGCCATACAATAAAATGTGTTGGTCTGCTGGTATCATAAGGGTTATTGTATCTGATTTTTTAAATGTGTTTTTGCTCCACCTGTAGGCTTTGGATTGGATTCAGGAAACTGGAGAATATTATCTCTCTACTCACACTTCCACTGGAGAATCAGCAGACGAAACACATGAGCTTTTGAAAGAATATGGAGAATTCAAAGTACCTGCCAAGGTGAACTGTATTTATAATTTATAAACAATATGAACTTTTATAATGAAGAAATCAATAAATGCAATGTATGATGGTGGAAGGCACTGCTGAGACAACTATCCAGCATGGGGGGAGAGGGGAATTGCTTGAGCAGCATAATAAATCATACCATGAATTTGTGCATATGAAAAGATGAATTTAATGCCCTTTACTGTTGATGACTATGCAAATCTTATGTAAGTTTAAAGAGCCTGATATATTCATTTATAAGTTAAATAAGTCATGGAATTAGTTTGATTTCTATTATCTGATAGGAAAATCTAGTTTAATATAATGGTTAAGGTGTCAAATTAGAAGCCAGGAGACCATGAGTTGTAGTCCTGCCTTTGACAAGAATTCATCTGGTAGGATATAAAAATAAATAAATATTTTATAATTCTCATAATTCATACACAATTCACATTATTTTAGACAATTGGACTGATATCTAAACACTACTGTAGACTAACCCAATGAAATTCTTAATGGTATGCTTTTAATATCTAAACACCATACTGCAATTCTCTTCAGTTCTAAAGTGATATAGGGGAGAAAAGGGTTTGTTTGTTTGTCTGTTTTAGGAAAGCAATTTTAAGATTCCTTAAGAGAAATAAGACTTAAATGTGGTATACTTAGTGTGTTGGACAACAGATGTAAGTGCAAGTCCATCCTTAGCCATAGAAGTTTGGATTAGTCTCTCATCCCAGCCTATTTCAGTGTTGTTGTAATGAGAATAAAATCCTCACCTTGAGTACTAAGAGAAGAGGTGGAATATAAGTATGAACAAATAAACAAATGATAGTAGAACTAATTGTATAGTACTTTATAGCAATATATGGCTAGTCTTCTCTTAATAATCATTCTTTTAATGATTGTTTGATATTATGATGGACCCCCCCCCCTTCCAAAAGGTACTAATGACCCATGGTGACATGATCACATTTTGGGTGCCTGGCAACTGACTGTCAGGTTATGATTTTCAGTATTTTTTGCTGGTTTCTGGCATTGACTTCTGGCAAAAGCACCCATTGGGTCTAACACATTTGCTTAACAAGCGTGGTGCTTGCTTAATCACCACAGCAGAAAAGGTTGTAAAATCAGGTGTGGACACATGATTTGCTGAGTGACCACCATGATTTATGACCATAATTCTGGACTTGTATGTAACCGCTTTAAGACAGAATCTCTTCTTTACATTCCAACGTTGGCTGTTTTTGCAATCATGCTTCAGTTTCCCAACCAGTTCTGTTGCATCCAGTGGATACTTTATTAGAGCTGAACTGAGAGGGAGTGATTGGCCTATAGGTCATATGAAGAATTTCCATGGCTGCAAGTTAATGTGAGGCTACATCTCCCCAGTCTTATCCAATACCTTAGAGAGGTATTGGCTTTGAGAATACACCAAACTTTTTTTATTTCTATTAAAAACAATTTAATCTTAAAGTCATTTTGGGAAAGTTTTTTCATGTCAGTTATTTATTTTATATGTTGCCTGTTGCCACGTAAGAATAGGGCTGCTTATTTGTCAATTTCCAGGCATGATTTCCCATTGAGCAGTGTTTAATAGAAATAAGTGAAAACATAAGAAGCTGTTAGGAGCTGTTATTTTCTCTTCATCATATTTTAAAAAGATTACCTCATAATCAGACTGTTCAGTTATATAGAGTTATATTCCAGTGAGTGGGTATGAATATCAGTGGAAAAGAATTACTTTGGAAATTCTTTTTTTAACTACTATGTAGCTGACGTTGCTGCATCATATATTCAATAAAAGTTTTATTCTAATTTAAAGTTTTCCAATGGCACAAGATGAAACATTTGATTTCTTTTTCCATTGCATCCTCTTGCTCCTCTTTCCTGGAAACCATTTTTGAGGGTTGGAAAGACCTTCCAGCCAGGAAGTGATTATAGGCAGCACAATTAGGCAAAAATCACATGCCCCTCCCCATGTGCCAACAAAGTCTGTGAAATTAATCCCACCAGATCTATTCTTCCTTTCTTCCTTATTCTTCCTTTCTTGCCCTGATGTCTGACACAGAACACACAGATTTTAAAACCTTTTGATGGAAAAAGCCGCATCCCACCTACACTCTGTCTCCCAAGATTTTACAGGACATTTTCACATTAGCAGCATTTGTGAAAAAACACAAGGCCCAGATGGTTACTTTGTGAATTAAAATGGAACAGAATGTCCGTGAAAGATGTGATAATCAAGAACAACTCTTTTCAAACAGCAAACCAAGGAGAAAGTGAAGCTTCTCATTCAGCTGGCCGATAGCTTTGTGGAGAAAGGACACACACACGCCACAGAAATTAGGAAATGGGTTACTACAGTTGACAAGTGCTATCGGGATTTTTCACTGAGAATGGGGAAGTACCGCTACACTTTGGAAAAAGCTCTTGGGATCAATACAGAGGTACTGTAAGTTGCATGTTTTTTCTGACATATCTTTATTAAGGAAGACGTCTGGATTTGAGATATATCACATTCTTTCCCATCCGCCCGGCCTTGTTTTGCTTTGGTTTAGCGTGGAGATCTCCCAAAATAGATTCGGAAAGGCAACATTTGGCTCCACTGGAAGGATAGCATACCAATATGTATTTACTGTATTAGAGCTGTGATGGTGAACCTATGGCATGTGTGCCTGAAGTGGCATACAGAGCCATTTCACCTGGCACACATAGCATCACCTGTTCCTCTTCCAGGTGCTGGCACGCATGCGCACGTGACGACCAGCTAGCCTTTGTGCATGCGGTAGTGCTGGAAACTAGAAGAGCTGGTCTTCTGTTTTCCAGCATGAACATGTGCATCAGCCAGCTGTGTGTGTATGCGCATCTGAACCTAGAAGTTCATTTTCCGGTATCCTCCATTTCCAAATGGATGGATGGATAGATAGATAGATAGATAGATAGATAGATAGATAGATAGATAGATATTCAAGTATGAATGTTCATCTTGTTGCTATCAATCCATTATTTTTCCTTGATATGTACCATGGGAGCAAAAGGGTTCCTCATTCTGATCTAGAATGAGTTGCCTTTGTGTGACAGAATCTCAGAGAAAGAAAATGACAGACCACTCATTCATTATGGGCATTCTTCTTTCCTACAAGGGATTAATTTTTGGATTAACCAAGTATTTACTGATACCATCACCTAGTCCAAGCCCGATGAAACTTACTTTGGGGCATGAAGATAATGGGTACTGTCAGAGTGATGGATATGAAAGTATGCTGTCTATGAATCATTAGGCAGCATACAGCCATTATGACTGATAACTATGGATAATTTGATCTATTAATTTGTTTGGCCTCTTTTAAAAAAAATCAAAACTGTTGTGCTTCATTCACAACTGATAGAATCTGTAGTTTAATTAAAAATAGGGAATTCACAAAATCATATTTCTGGTTGAACACGCAGGTGGAAATGTAAATTTATTTGATATTTCATTTGTTCCTTCTGCTTTGATAAAGATTCAAGTGCTTGAATGTTGGCATTTGTTCAGAAAAGCAATTCTGACATTCTCTCCATTGATGTGCTCTTTAAAAATATTGTTTCTTAAATCTTATACTGTAAACAGGAGGGTGTTTTTTTTTCATTTCTGGGGATTATGAGCTGCTCAGAGTTCCATGAGATAGAAGTAATTACCACACCTAGCCCTAAATCCACAATTAATTCCCCTAAGTTTCACAGAGTTGTTCAACAGTTCAAAGAGATAAAGTTTACAGAGATTAAGCATGTATTGTGAAATGAGAGATCATTTCTTCTCAGTATGCTGCACCCAACATCTTATTATTAGGATTAAAAAAATATCAAGGGGGAGAACTGTAGTTATGATGGGGTAGATAGGAGAATGTGAAGGCTACCCAAAATTTTGCTGTAACCCAATTTTTGTTATCCACAGCTATAAAACATAAATTATGCTACTTTGAAACATCCTAATAAAGCATATATTTTCAAAATCCTTGTGAAATCTCTCTATCACAAAAGGTTCAAACATCTTCTAGCTGTTATAAGCTCTGCTTGCTAGCTATGCTAATTATGCATGAAAGAGTTAATAAATTGGTACTTTTCCAAAGGTTTAGGTTTAGGTTTTAGGTTTTATTCGATTTCTATACCGCTCCTATCCCCCCATTGGACTCAGGGCGGTGCACAGGAAATTAAAAAATGACACAACAAACAACAATAAATACAGTCGCAACATTAAAATAGCATTAAATTGAAATAACCTAAATGCTAAAATATAGACTAAAAATGTCAAAATCCACTACCTAATCAATTAAAATTATATCTAATCTAACTCTAAGCTAGGCGTTAAGAAGAATGAGGACAAGGGGAGATGCAATCACAGTACAGGGAGCAAATCAGCCATTTCTGATACAGTGGTACCTTGGTACTCGTCATTAATTGGTTCCAGGAGATGCGACGAGTACTAAAAGGATGAGCGCCAAATGAACCATGTGACTTACCATGTGACTGTTTGGCTGACTTTCTGTCTGACCTCGGGCAGCCGTTGCCTTCTTCCTTTTGCAGCATGGCTAACTTCCTGTCTGTTCCCCGTGGCTGTCCCCCTTTTCCTATTGCAGCGTGTCGAGTTGCAAACAAACAGCAAGTACTAGGACAGTGATGGCGCTTTTAGGCACCGAGTGCCCAAACTGTAGGCGCATGCACAAACTGAAAGGTATACATGCTCTCCAATGCGTGCACGCAGATGCATGCACGTACATGCACATACGTGGACATACGCTCATGCGCAGCAGAGACCCGGAGACTAGCTGGCAAGTAAGAAGTGGGGCATCCCAACACATGCAGCGCAGCAAGAGGTAATATCTTTTTCTTTCGTGAGTTTCTGTTTCGGCGTTTGCAGGGAAACAAAAAATCACAAAAGAAACGCCATGGAGATCTTACCTGGGGCAACAACGCACGTGCCAGCAGAGAGGGCTGTGCGTGCCACCTCTGGCATGTGTGCCATAGGTTCGTCATCAATGTACTACAGGGTCCCCAACATTTTTGGCACCAGGGACCGGTTTCATGTAAAAAAAATTCCATGGACTGGTAGGAGCCTCCAGCGAGTGAGTCAAGTCCCGTGGGCCGCACGCGCATTCGGAGATCACATGGAACCCGAGGCGGGAACCTGCGTCTCGTAAGAACACGACCCGGGGGAGGGCGCCTTGCTTGCAACCAGGCGTGAAAGTTGCCAGGGGTCCCGGGCGAAAGATCCTTGGCTGGGGCAGGGAAGGACGGGCTGCGTTCTGAGCAGGAGGGCCAGGCAGCCCCTTTCCCCTGTGCAGGGGCGGGTGGTGCCCTGAACCCCTCCCCCCAATACAGGCCGTTGCCCCTGTTCTGCCCCCGGGGAGCGCCCCAGCCAGCAGCAGGATAGCAGACCGTTTGCTCTACTTTCCTAAGACTTGCTCTACTCTCTCCGCCGCTCACTCTGGCCCGGTTACTATCAAGCCACAGACAGGCACCAGTCCATGGCCTGGGGATTGGGGATCCCTGCTGTACTAGAATAACATTTTCACATCAGAATGTGTTGAGTACCAAATTCAATGAGTTTTGAAGCAATTGAGTACCGAGGTACCACTCTACAGTATACTGAAGGATGGTATGATTATATTGAGCCAGCAAAGGTCATTTACTAACAAAATATTGGCACCAGAACAATTTACGGTGTACATGCAGAATAGCATGAAAAAGCAAATACCATTTTCAACAACCGATAAGAGCAATTAGGATCAAGGAACTGATAGAGAAAGAGACTCTGAAGGTGAGCTTTAAGAGCAATCTATAAAGCCTGGCAAACAGCTTAGATCATAAATACCTGCTGAGTTTTCTTCCTTTTCTTTTGATTCAGAACCAAAGGACGTCTAATCTAATTCAAACAAATACACACATATCTAACCGGCAGAGTAAGCAGAAAAGGCACACACATGCCATGCTCGGAAAGGGTTGGCATTCCACCATTCTTCCTATGCCACTCAGGGAGAGCTAGAAGAGAATATTTGCAGCGCAGGGTTGAATTGTAGGGTCTTTAGTCTTCTCTGAACTTGGTGGTTTTTAAAAAATAAATAAATCAGTTTTTATTAAACATTTTAACTTTTAAAACAGAAAACAACAACAACAAATACAGAAAAAACAAGACACACATAACAATATAAAATAGTTTTACAGCCTTCTGTATCGGCTTACATATTCATTGTCTTCCTATTGGTTTTAACATCTGTAATAGTGTAATAACACTTGTACTCACAGTTGTAACAATAATAATTTGTTCGTATCACCATTATATTTACATTATGGTTGAACTTGGTGGTTTTGTTGCAAGAAAACCACCAAACTCAGAGACCACCAATAACCCCACAATTCAGGGAGAAGAATCGAGTTATAAGCCCCATTCTGTGTGCTGTTGGGAAGGACACATTATGAGAAGACAAGTGGTGGGTTGCAGGCATTGCGCCTCGATATGGGCGCACTGGTGCCTGCCGGGAACACCAGGTACTGTTCCGGTACAGTGCTTGGAGGACCCACCCACCCGCCTTATCTGTATTTGAGCTCTTGATGCTTCCGCGCATGAGTACCGAGCATACGGCACCTACACAATGCTCCGCCGAGCAGCTGGAGTGTTGCGGAGGCATCGCGGAGTGTCGCAGGAGGTAAGGACGCATGCGCGCACTGTGTGTGCGTGTTTGCATGCTGTGTGTGCTCATGTAGTGGACACCGAGCTCTGTTGCACTGTACCAGTTGCAACGGGATCTGGAACCCACCACTGGAGAAGACTTATTTGATGTATGCCCTTGCTTACCATCATGGCTCTCCATGTTTGGATACATATCCAAACAACTACATTCAGAAATGGAGACCAGCTCTCAAGAATAAGGTGACCAGATTTTAACATTGGTAAAGCGGGACACTATTGACCGCGGGGTGGGGGATGGGGGGAATGAAGCAAGTGCTTTTTCCGTTCAAGAGAGAAATTTGCGTGGCATTGCCATTCTCTTAGTTAGGCGGAATGAAATACTCTTCCTCATACAGAACGAAATAATTATTTACCGTATCGAATCTTTAACCTCCTGTCTAATCCCAGCGAGTTCCTCAAAATATTATCTCCTGAAACAAAACACAGGAATATTTTATCCACTGAGAAGCTTACATGGCTGCCGAAAACCGTATATTCCCTTCCCGTTCTCACGCCGTTCCCTAGCTTGTCGTGCATTCTTTCCAAAAATCGGGACTTTTTAAAAACACTGTGGGATGCGGGACAAATTGTTAAAAATCGGGACTGTCCCGCCAAAAGCAGGACGTCTGGTCACCTTACTCAAGAGGGTAGAAACAGGTGGGAGAAGCGAATGCAGAAGGAGACTTGGGGCATCTTAAAGTTGGAGAGTACCTCATAAAAAGATTTTCCTGAGGGTTCAGAAGTAGAACATCTAGAAATTGTTATTTAGGGTGAAAAGTGTGCCTGCCTCCACCACCCTCCAAATCTTGCATGTCTAAATATAGGGATTCTGAATTCTAGGGTTCCCCTACCCTCAACATTGCTGACAATTTTGGAGTCAAAGTCCATATACCAAGATGCCCAGACTGGAGAAGACTGCTGTAGATGTTTTGGGTAGATTGCAAGTGGAGCTCTGTTTCATCTTCATTAAAAGTAGATCATTTGTTGAAAACTACCGTATTTTTCGAAGTATAAGACGCACCAAGGTTTTGAAGAGGCAAATTTTTTAAAAAAGTTTGTGCACTCTGCAAACCTCCCCCAAAGGGTCCGTTTTCGGTGAAAATGGGCCCGTTCCCCCCCCCCATAAAAAGGGCATGAATAGGCTTGTAGAGTGTTGGGGGGGGGGGCAAAAACGAGAAAAAAACAGCCTGTTTTTTTGTCAAAAAAAGGGCATTAGGAAGCTTATAGAGTGCTGCTGGGGGGGGGGGAATGGCGCATCTTTCACTCATTTCTGCCCTCCCCAGCTCCCAGGAGAACTCTGGACGCCTCCTAAATACTCTACACGGCCATTTTGGTGAAGGGGGCAGGGTTTCAGGAGGCAAAAAATGCTGCATTCAGTGTATAAGACACACCCAGTTTTTCAGCCTTTCTTTTGAGGGAAAAAGGTGCGTCTTATACTCTGAAAAATCTGGTAGGTATTTCTATGTAAAACAAGTTAAGTAGCACCAAATGACTAATGTTGTCATTCTGACGTAGGTGTGATTAGTTTTCCTTTTGTGTCTCAGCAGCAAACCAACGCCTTTAAAGCCGCCATATATAAGGTAATCATCCACTTGTCCTCTTGTTCTCTTCTCTGGCCCCCTCTCTTTTCTCTCCTGTCCCCCAACAAGCCTTGTTCTACCCTCTGCTATTTTAAATTGATTGATTTACCTTTGTTGCAGGTTTAGTAGATTTACAATGAAACGCATTATATTTTTGAAGTATTGCAGGTGATGTCCCTCCTGCTAGCTGTGTATTTAGCCAAGTCATGAACATGGCAGCATTCCTAGGTAG
>JAPKID020002380.1:0-13390 GCA_026931265.2 Tropidonophis doriae | reverse complement strand
AAATATTTGGATTTGGGGAATTTGGGGGGAGGGGGGGGCAAAAAGGGGGAAAATATTTTCTTTTTTGTATGAGGAATTGATATCTGTATTGTGTTTGATGGAATAATAAAACTTTTTCTACAAAAAAAATGCAATGCAATGCAATGCAATGCTATGCTATGCTATACTTATGTTATGTTATGTTATGTTATGTTATGTTATGTTATGTTATGTTATGTTATGTTATGTTATAGCATTGCATTGCATTGCATTGCATTGCATTGCATTGAATTGCGTTACAATGTTACATTATGGATAGGGATAGGGATAGGATAGGATGTATAGTATATTCTCAAGGATGCTACCATGTAGAGAGATTTATTGTTAATAAAGGGCAGACATCTTTTTAGTCTTAACTTAACATTCTAATGGCACAAACCATGAAAGGCATGCAATCTGGACCATACCAGAAGGAACTTAGGCAGATTTTCCATGGGGCCAAAATCACCTTTACCAAATGCTTGCCATTCATTTGATAAATCTTCAAATGAAGATCTATGGTGGTTCATCTCTGTGGTTCAGGCTTCCCAGAACTACACTGATGTCCTTCATACCTCCTAGATTATAATACCAATTAAGTGGGGATGTTTGCAGTAACAATCTAACTCCTAAGTGCATGAAGCAAGAAAAAGCTGTGTTACTTAAGAGAGTCCAATGGTGGGAGTTAACAATCCATTTAAAGATGAGAATATAGACCCAGAATTAATCTTTGGTCTTTAGAATTATTTTGTGATTCATTAACACAGTTAAAATGTTTGGTATGATAAATAGCTAAGTCTGCCATTTTATTAAGGGATAATGTTAATTTTTTGGTGCCCAAACATTGTATTTAAGAGACTGGGGAAGCAATGATTGAAAGGCCATAAATCCACTTTTTTCTCCTGAAAATAAGATTTGTAGGTTTGCTTTGTATTCTGAATTGAACAGAACCTATTTGGGATCTACACTGAAGCTTTGATGCGTTTCCTCCCTAAGAAATCCTGCCTCAAAGTCCCCACAAAAGGGATTTTGGAACCTGCAGTAGGAAATTTCCTGTATCTGTTTACTGATACATGGGAACCAATTTTTCAACTATTATGTGACCATGATAGTTTGTGTAATGGAACCAAGGAACACAAAGATCTCCCAGTTTTGCCCATAGTGAGAGGGTGTGTAAACTCCATTTGCAAGATTCAAGCTGGGAAAGTGTTCCAAAAATTAGGACAAATCTTATTGAAGTCAGTAGTATCGAAGTAGTGTCAATCTTAGGATTTTACCTAGCCTCAGCCAAGAGATCAACTGAAGAGACATTGACTTCAGGGGCTTGACTTTATGTGAGATCAAATTCAACTCTGTTGTTTTCATTTCATTCGACTCTTTGCTTTTTGAATGTTTGTGTCCTTCAAATATCTTGGGTTACAGCAGAGCAGAAGCCATTTCTAAAATATTGACAAAATACAGGTGGGAAGCCAATCTCCCTGCCAGGGTATTTCCCTAAACTCCAAGCAGACAAATTTCTAAAATTATATTCTTCTATTTTCATTATTTGGAAGCAAGTCCCATTCTTTTAGACAGATCCAATGGTCTCTATTTCCATCCTCTCCTGCAGGAGTAAACCTTACATGGATTTCATTCCAGATGGTAGGCATACATTGGGTACAGACGTTGTCCTTGAGCCTTCCTTCATCTAACAATAGAGAAAGGGAAAGAAAGGCAGAAACAGAGAATGAATGACAGGCTTAGATCGGAGAAAGGTGTTTCTCCATCATCAGTTTGTTTTAGTTTTAGTTATTTAAACATTTGAAAAGTTAGCAGGTTTATTACAATAAAGTCGTATTACAATAAAGGATTGGATAAGGATGGGACACAAACCACAATAAATCTTTCCATAAATCTTCATCTGGAGTCTCTGGGTATAAACAGGTGTAGCTTCAATTCCATTCATTTTCTTTAAAATTTGACTTAGCCACTTGGACTATTAAGCAAGCACAACTAAATACAGATTTCTTCCAAGAAGAGCCAACTTCATTTACCTAAATCTGATCATACTTAAGTAATGGTACAGATTATTATTACTAGTTTTTTTAATCTGTTTATATATATAACTCAATAGATGGCAAACATACCTAATGTTCCTACCTCCTATTTTCCCCCACAACAGCTACCCTGGTGGGTTGAGCTGGGAGGATTAGTGCACTGGGCTGAGAGAAAGGCAGTTGGCCTGAGGTTACCTAACCAACTTTCTACAGTTTATTGACTGAATGGATTTATTGCTATCAGTCTATTTCGCGATTAGACTTCTGGTATGAATACAAGCCATGCAAATTGCTTGGCACCCTGGTTACTTTGAAATATTTGTTTCACATTTTCAGGTAGGCATTGTTGGAATCTTATTTCTTTAATCAAAGTGGGTTTTTCTGTTTGACTGGTAGCATTTTATTACTAAAATTACATTCCTGGAGCAACCATGAGAATAATACCTTTTTCAACTTCTGACCATTTGTTTCATGGTGTTCCTTAAGATACCCCATGCCTTAGTTCCGAAAAGACTGAAACATTGGAATGGAGGGGAATAAATTAGAAATACAGTTGGAATCAGAGATAAGTGTAGGTTCTATGCATCGCATCATCGTGGTATTCAGACTAAGTCATTCTTAAAGTAGACCTACCAAAATCCATCATTAATTTTGGGTGCATTCATTATGGAAGCCCTGCAAGAAAGGAGTCCTTTCTCCATGGAAATCTACTTGTTTCAAGAGAGTTGACAGGGTCTTTTTGAGTATATTGGATTTACCAATCTAATCAGGAGTCAGGGATGGTAAGCACTGTAGTCCCATATATATGACAAATGGCAGGTTGGGGAAGATTAAAGAAATGACTACACAGTTTTGAAGGGTTCCCCATGCTAATGCTGGCCAGACCAATCTTTTTTTTTAACAAAAAGAAAGTCTATTTAAAAATATAATCCTTGGGCCTTGAAGTGGTCATCAACCTTTTGGTTCCCTTCATGATGCAGAATAGCTCCTGCAGAACTAAAAGCCTGTTGAGAGAGGGCACGGTGTCTACATTAGGAGGTGGGGGTTGTATCTAATCTAATGTTGGCATCTTGGGGTAAGTTCACAAGGCAGTGGTAGAAAGAGGAGGTCCCTGGAAGCCATCTCCAATCGGGTCTTTTTGGCCTATACCTTTTCCAGTAGCAAAGCATAATTGCCCTGTCCTTTTTTCATTTTAAGACAAGACTCTTAACCTTATACCACCCACAATTATTGCCTTGCCTAGCTGGAGAACTTGTTTCTTTCTTTCTTTTTTAACAATACACCTATAAAGAAGGATGTGAAGCTTCTCCTGCTCATGCAAGGTCTTTCTGAAGGACCTGTAACTTCCTGTGCTCTAGAACGCCTTTCCTTTCAAATTCCCTTTGGTTTTTACTGCCAGCCTCCATTTCTTCCAACACCTTCCTACTTTTCCTCCCCTCTACACTTTTTATTGTTTTACAGCTCTCCCCAAAGCACCGGTTCTTCACGTTTTCTAGCAGAGGAAGAAGACAGGAACAATCCTGGCACTTTTGCCTTTAAAAGAAAAAAACCAATCTTGCATGGTCTTCCCTTTTGTTCTGCTAGAGATGTTGTTGTTAGTTGCAAAGTGGTGTCCAACCCATCATGACCCCATGGACAACATTCCTCCAGGCCTTCCTGTCTTCTACCATCCTCTGGAGTCCATTTAAGCTCATGCTGACTGCTTCGGTGACTCCATCCAACCACCTCATTCTCTGTCATTCCCTTCTTCTTTTGCCCTCAATCTTTCCCAGCATTAGACTCTTCTCCAGAGAGTCCTTCCTTCTCTTTAGGTGACCAAAGTATTTGAGTTTCATCTTCCAGATCTGGCTTTCTAAAAAGCAGTCAGGGTTGATCTCCTCTAAGATTGACCTATGCCTTTCTGTCCATGGGACTTGCAGGAGTCTTCTCCAGCACCATAGTTCTAAGGCCTCCATTCTTTGGCACTCAGCCTTCCTTATGGTCCAGTTTTCACAGCCATACATTACAACTGGGAAAACCATAGCCTTGACTATACACCCTTTTGTTGGCAGGGTGATGTCCCTGCTTTTTAGTATTTTTAGCAAGAGATGACAGCTCCCCTAAAGCCCCAGGGAGAAGCTTGGAACAGTTCGCCCAGCTTTCTGCCTCTGAGAACAGCAGACACCTTGCAAGCAGCTGAATGGTCTAAAAGTTCAGAAATATACTGCCTCCTTTGGGTTTTGCAGTTTCCAAGCCCCACTCTTCCCTTCTTCTTCCAAGGGACCCACTTCTGGTAGTTGCTTAGAGGTTAGAAAACCTCATGAAAACCATGGAATGAAAGAACATGCACCATTTCTGGGCCCAGCATCACATTTTAAAATAAATTTGTGAGCCTTAATGGGGTGATTTCCTTGCCATAATATGTGAATGGAAGCCTTGAGCTGAAGATATAGGATATTTGTAGAGGGCAGGGTGGGAGGGTTTCTACAAACGGGGTGGATTTATAGAAACACACACACATTCTCTCTCTCTCTGTCTCTGTCTCTCTCTCTCTCTCATTCACTCACTCACTCATTCGCCTCCCATTTCCCTTCCAAGCATATTCATCCAAATAAACTTTGACTCGGTACTCACTCTCAACGGAATTCACCCGTTCCTTCTCCACAAGAGCTAGGCAACCCACCAGTTTTACCCGCCAAACCATCATTTTAAAATCCTGGCCTAAACGCTGCCCACTGCGCATACACGTACACAAAAAACCCACCCGGCGGACCCTCTTGCTATTTTGAATCATTTCAATTTCGAACGACCCCAGTCCGTCTCCCCCTTCCCCTCCCTCCTTCGTCTCTTGATCTTTTTCCTCCTTCTTCTTGTGGACTCTCTTTATTTAAGTGAATAAAAGTTTAAAGCTGGAGGTTATTTATTGTTCCGTCGAGATAAGTCCTAAGTGGCTCTTTCGAAGCACGTGATTCCAATAAACTTTGTTTTATGGCCTGAGAGTTGACAAGCCAAAATATAATTCCCACCATAAATTAGTTTAAGAGCATACAAGTGCAGATGCTTTTCGTTCCTGGAAGCAGTGACAGAAAGGGTGTTTAAAGCAGAAGTCCGCTGGCTGAAACTGAACTCCAAGGGGAGACCCCTTTCCTCCATGCCTCTTCCCTCAGGGAAAGCTTACAGTAAGTCCCTTCTTATTCCCCCCCTAAGCCTAAACAGAAGGACGAATTTTGCCCGGGAACGGGGCGTTTAGAGGCGGCCAGGTCTATTCGCCGAAATGGTAGAATACAAGAATCACGAAGAAGTGATGGGATCAGATTTGAAAAACTAGACACAGCCTCAATCGAGGGCTCATCCTCGAGCGACTTTTATTGCTTCTTTTACTCTTGCTGTTGTTGATTTCGTTGGACAAAGCTAATGGATAATTTGCTCACTCTTTTATTTTCGTCAATTCGAGAAGCTGGCCTGCTGTTATCTAGGAGTAAACCGGAGGAGTTGGGAAGAAAGAGAGAGAGAGAATCCCTCGAGATTAAAAAGTTCCTGCTACGGCAAATTATGCCTTACCCACTTAAATTTGTCTCTGCGTTTCTATAACCCTTGTCAGGAATAATGCCAAAAAAAAAAGGATGAAAAGTTATAAAGGGATTTTTAAAAAGAAAAATGATTTCTTCATTTTTGATGCATTGTTTCTAAAGAATGAGTGGGAGAGAACATAGAAAGACAAGAATGAGAATGCCGTTAAATAAGCATCTTGTTCTCATTTATGTGAATAACATTCTTTCCAGTGAGGATTTACAGATTGCCCGAATATGAGACTAGACGGTTGTTGGGTCTTCAGGAATTCTCTACCATTGTAGTGGTTTTAAAGGAAGTTGCCCTGTGCTCCTTGGAAAGAAAGCAGGACTGGTTTGGCGCTCGCTGAATTTTAGAGATGTGTTTTATTTTATTTTGTTTTATTTTTTTAAATCATTTGGCTATCCTATTTATGCTTTTTGTAAAGAAAAACCAGGATCAATCACAAGATGTGCTAATTTCTTGTCCCTGTGATCTCAACGTTGTTCAATAATACTTCGGGAGAGTTATAAGCTATTACATTTTCTAAATCGTCAATAACAGAAGCAGTGAGCACAATTCAATTGTATTCAAGAGGATTTCTTCACCTTCTTTTTCTTTCTCTCTTTTTAACTACAACAGGTTCGGGACAATGGAAAGACAGCTCCAGTAAGTGTGAACGCTTTCTTTTTGCTAAACCTGCTGGGTTTCCAAATATTGTTTTGTACATTTTTGCTGAGACCAAGAGAGTGAATTCACCTTTGCTGTGCTCCTGAAATGTCTCTCTAAAGTTACTTGTACTTGAGAGTTTGGGGCTGGAAGAGGAGGGAGAGGGGGATCAGATTGCTTTCTTCCATCCTTTCCCATCGCTGTGATGATAGATCGTTGCAAATGCTGAGCACAGTTTCTAGGGAAGCAATTTTCAGGGCTTCACAGGTGTAAGGTGTCATAATCTTCCTCTCATCAATATTTTCCAGCTAATGATCAGGATTAGCATTTTAACTGGCTCAAGCTATATAGTGTCTCCCTTTTCAAACCTGAGCTGTTCATTGGCTTCAAAATACATTGTACTTTGGGGTTGTCTAAGGAAACAGCCTGCTCTAAAGATACCTGGGAATATTTCTTTAGTTGGAAGGAGTATATCTGGAAATGAAGGCCCATTGGTTTCAATGAAAACATCTATGCTTAGTTGCTATGCTTAGAATCCGAAGCATGATGATGTAATGCAGTCGACAATATTGAAATGAAATGCCAACCCGATTAAATGAAGTGTTTTTGCAAAAGGATGATGGATTATGAGAGGAAAGGTGATATTATTGGTGGATGAATTTAGAAAAAAATGGTTAATTGTCATTCAGTGTGGAGGAACAAAGAATGAGAGAAAAAGATGGATCTGTTTCAAGAAATAAAGGAGAGAGGGACAGGGGGAGAGAAAAAAGTGAGGTCAAAATAAAGAGAAAGGTGGGGGGAAGGTGAGCAGAAAGGAAACCAAGGTTGAGGTTGCTTAAATATTGCAGGGGTTTGAGGGATAATGAGTTAATCTGTTAACTGGACTACTGAAAATTTACAATACATTGTGGGTTTTTTTGTTTGGAAAAAGAAACACATTAGCTCATTATAATGATCAGCTTCTAAACACCATTCTTTGAAGTGACTGTCTATGACTCTGCCTTTCACACAAACACATTCTTGATTTTTAAAAACTTACCTTACTGCTCTTACATCCAAAGTGATGTATTGTGTACCTCTACATTTGTGGATTGCTTTGAGAGCTCTAAACCACTAATAAAGTCATTTATTGCATTTTCTTCCCTAGATAAAACCTCTGTATGCTTTGCCCTTGTTTTGGGGTCAGTTTTCTAGCTCTAAAACTCTTTAATTTTTTTTTTAAAGCTCCCTTCCGTTCTGTCTTTCTTTCCTGTTCTTTTTTTTTTTAAGGTATTTCTTAACTTTCTTAGCATACCGATTATAAACCAGCATACAAAAAGGCCCTGATGGATCAAAAGAGTTTCTATGGGCAGTTGAGCAGGAGGTGAATATTTAACGCTTTTGTCCATCAATAACTCTTTGGCTTTGACCTGTCTGAGCAAGTCGTGCAATAAGGTGAAACGCAGGTCACAGCGTCTAACAAATATGAAAATCTGTGCCATTGCACAAAATATTGGGGCAATTTCTTTTTTTTGCTTCTTTCGGTGATTTCTACCTGATCCTTCCAAAGTGTTGTCTCTCTCTCACACATATATGTAACCTGCAAAGAATTGACTGCTTGGGCACATTTCATTATTTTTTAACTGAATAGGCAAAAAGGGGTAAGGGTAGGAGGAGCCACCGATTTCCCCTTAAAATGCATTTTCAGCCCACTCTGAAAAATAGATATGGACTCAAAATTTTGTTAAGAGATCCAGTTGGATTCTGTTTCCCCGGGGACAGAGAATCACTTTTGGATGTAAAAAGCGCTCTGCCTCACAATGCAACAAAAGAAAATCAAAAGCTTTTCTTTAAGCTTACTGTTCAAAGATACACCTCCATATCCTGATACTTGTTTTATTTTGATAGCATTTTTCAATAGCCAAACCAGAGAACTAAAGGGAGATGACTGCAAGGCAGCACTTAGAAATGGGTCAGCCATAATGCTTGAACTTTTGGACTCCAGTGTGCTGCTGTCGACAAACTGGAAAGAATGAAAACGCTGGGATATGTTTGTAAATGATTTAGAGTGACCTCCAGCCCTGCCCTCTGCATAAACGCAACTGTCTGAAAACCAGAAGACAGAGCTTTTGTTGCCATATAAACAGATATCTATTTTAAACAAATAAACCGATAAAAACAGCTCTCTGCTTTTAAGAGACGAATGGAATCTTTAAAAAGAGGCTCCCCCCCCCCATTCCCCTGTATTATTAAAAATAAAGCTAAATTCCTGTTTTTATTGTAAGAGATTCTCCATGTGGACATCTTTTCTTTGGTGATGAAAGGCGATTTTATGTCTTAGTTTGGATATACCTTCCTCTTTTTTTTTCTTTTTCTTTTTACAAAGAGAACTTTAATTTCCCGATTCAAATGTGAAGGTATCTAAGATTCTTGGTTCTGTTAGACTGGCTCAGCTCTGGAAATTTAGAAATCTGGATGTTCCTTGTCACACCAACTGTGCTTTTTTGTTGTTGTGGTTGTTTATTCGTTTCTCTATGAAATTATACATACCCTTCCCTGCCTACCCATGACACCAGGTCTTTCCCCCCACAGAGCCCAGTGTGTGGATGAAAGTCAGAGGGCTGGAAACAGGACAGTGTGGCTGCCTTTCAGAAAAAAAAGGAGAGCAGGATGTTTGTTACGTTGTCTATATATACCCTGTAGAACCGAATTTGTGTGGTGTTTACGTAGTCACAGATTCGATTCTAGGGGAATATATGGTCGATGCAAAAACTTCACTTTTCGGCTCCTGTGGTTAGGCGACCTTAAAGGGAGAGAAGATCTGCCAAGATGCCCTGCGTCTAGAACGGGAGCCACGGAGGTCTTCGTCACATTTTAGCTGTCCTTTGGTAGCCCAACCCATCTTAAAGATGCTCAGCCCCACGGTACAAAGAACCTGGAAAAAGGCTAGTCGGCTGGTTGAAAAACCTTCTCTTTCGATACCAGCGGCCCCGTTGGTGAAAGGTGAATAATATCTTGATATTGGCGGAGGGTGGGTTCCCCCCACCCGTGGGTCCCCTCCCCCTTCTTCATTTACGTGCCTTCTTTCCAAACTAACATCGGGTGTCTCGGAAAGCATTCTCGTATCTTTGTAGCAGAAATGTCGTCTGCAAACGAGCTGATGATTAGAGAGAAGTTTTTCTTAACGTGTGGGTTTGCTTTTGTTTGTCCTTCGTGTCCGATTGTTTGAGAAAGAGAGAGACAGCGCGCGCGAGAGAGAGTATATGAATTGAACTTCCAAACTTTCCCAATAGTTTCCTGGGCTCTCCGATTGGTGTTGCCTTTTGACCCAAAATGCAAAATTTTGACCCGGGAGAGGAGGGGGGGAGAAGGATAAGGACTCCGAAGCGAGTTACTCATTGCCTAATTGCAGGCCGCCCATCTATATCCTAGGGTAACTTTGGATTGACCCCAGCCACAAAGGCGAACCAGGTCCGTGGTAGGCGGAGTTGCTGGGGCGTTTGATGCTGCCTCCTGATTTCCCTGCCCTTTCCCCTGAATATCCCGGGTCAGGCTCGCCCTGCCGCCTCGGTTCCATTTCCCCTGCCCCTGCCTAAACGACGCGAGGCTCTCTGGCGGCGCCTTACCTTGTTCAACCAAAGGCAGGGAAGGGCATCCCAAGGTTAGAAAAGGCAGGGGAGACAAAGGGCACCCTTCACCTGGAAGGGGGGGGGGAGAGAGAAAAGGGGGATCAGATGGAGGAGGGCATCCTGCCCGGGGAGGTGAGGGTGGAGCTGGCCATCGATGGAGGAATTGGGGGGCTTTAGGGGTTGGTAAACACGCGGGGGTGGGGGGAATTCAACGGACAACACGCGGGCCCCCCTCGATTCCCGGTTCGATTAGGGAGTGAAATTTGAGGAAATTGTGGTTGTACACAACAAATCCGGCGATCGAGCCCCCGCGGCCTCCCGATTGGCTCAGCCGGTCACGTGGGCGCCCAACTTTATTCAGTTGACAGCAAGTAGGAGGGCCCTCTGGAAGGGGGGAGGAAAAAAAAGACAGCGCCAGAAAGGGGGAAAAAATTAGTATTTTCCATCTCCCGAAATTAATGGCCATGAGTTCGTATATGGTGAACTCGAAGTACGTGGACCCCAAATTCCCCCCTTGCGAGGAGTATTTGCAGAACAACTACCTGGCCGAGCAAGGCTCGGATTACTACGGCGCCTCGCCGGACCCGGATTTCCAGCACCAGGGACTCTACGCGCGGCCGAACTACAGCGGGCAGCAGCCCTACAGCTGCGGCAATGGCCAGGGCTCGGCGGTGCAAGCGCGGGGTCACGGGCAGGAGCAAGCCGGCCTGACGGGCCCTTTTCCCGGGCAAGGGGAGCACTGCCCCCCGCCCCCCGTGCCTGCCCCCAGGACTTGCAGCCAGCACCCAAATCTTAAAAGCCCCCACGGGTCACCCGCCTCAGCAGCAGCCGCAGCAGCCGCCGCAGCCACAGCCACAGCCAAGCAGCCAGCCGTGGTGTATCCCTGGATGAAGAAAGTCCACGTTAACTCTGGTAAGGCTCCCTTTTCTTTTCTCCATCACTCCTCCTCCACGTGTCTCTCTCTCTCTCTCTTTCTCTCTCTCCCTTCAAAGGCCTTTCCAGGTTCCACCGGGAGAAAGTTAGGTGGGAATCGAGGTTGCCCACTACTCTTGCCACAAATGTTTGGGGCTTGGGTGAAATAGGCCTCTTGGCCAGGTGCCTGAGGCAGGAGGAGAGAGTCCCTTTTCACAAAGGGTGCTAGGATTTCTGAAGTCCACTCTTGGACTGAGAGAGTCAACCCATGAATGAATGAAAAGCCAATTTGCTAGTAGTAGATTTTGCAGGGGAGTTTATTTAGCCTTGGCAAGTCTAATGGGGGGGGGGGAATCATAAATTGACTTCACGAATATTATTTGGGGCAGGAAGGATGTTAACAGCTTCCTTTGATTTTTTTTTCCTCCCCACCCCTCCCTCCTCTCAGTAAACCCAAACTACACAGGAGGAGAACCCAAGCGCTCCCGCACAGCTTATACCAGGCAGCAAGTCCTTGAACTGGAAAAGGAATTTCACTTTAACCGGTACTTGACCAGGCGCCGCCGAATTGAAATCGCCCATACGTTGTGTCTCTCCGAGCGGCAAATTAAGATCTGGTTTCAGAACCGAAGGATGAAGTGGAAAAAAGACCACAAACTCCCCAACACCAAAGGCCGCACATCCAGTTCGTCCTCCGCCTCCAGCCAACACTTACAAACTGTTTCCAAGGAACACCAAACGGATTTGACTACTTTATAGGAAAGTTGGAAACAAGCCTGGGTTGTTTCTTCTTCTTCTTTTTTTTCCCAGGGGTTTTTTTTTCCCTTCGGAATTAGGCTGCCCAGAATGCAGGCAGTCAAAATGCAAGCACATAGTGACACCGGTACTCATCCTGGTGAAAGGGAAAGCAAGGTGTAATACTTGACAACTTTCCAATGGGTCGCCTCCTGTTTTCTAAGACAGTGGAGACCAATGTTACGGGGGACCCGCAGGAGTGACGGAAGTCAACCTAAACATTCAAAAAAACCAATTCTGCTTCCAGGTGGTGAGAAAGTGATATACTGTGTATCTGTCTGTCTATACATTATATATATATATATATATATATGGAAAAACATAAATGGATCAAATTAATATTTTTAAATGGAATCTCCCTGGCAGCACACAGCCAGGCGCTATTGCAAGACCACCCATTTGGGATTGCCCTTGTATTCGACCAGAAAGGGTTCGGGTGTTTTAAGATTAGCTGTTTTTGCTTGGTTTTCATCATTCCGAGCGAGCGTTGTAGAGCAGGGCAGATGCAAAACTGACGTTTGCCTTGAAAACAGGCAAAACATTCTATTTCCATTTCTTTGAATACTTTCAATCAACAACCTTAAATTAAAAGCTTATCCAATTCCTCCACCTTTTCAGGAAGATCTTTAAACAATGAAGTGAAAACGGGTTATTTTCATGTGTTGATGATATTGGTATTAGCCTATGTATTTATTTGTTAGTTAGGAAAAGGAAAAAAAAGAATCAAACCAAAAATATCAACAGAGATTAAAAACAAATCTTAATCTCCCTTCCGCCGCCCTCCCCACCCCCGTCTGCTGCTTGGACTTTGTTTTGGAAAAACTTGATTTCCTTTGCTGCTTTCCTTTCAGGTGTTTCTGTACATAGGAAATATTTTCCCAGTGGTGGTTTTTTTTTTCCAGATGAGATGAGAAAGAACTG
Source organism: Tropidonophis doriae (assembly GCA_026931265.2). Taxonomy (NCBI): domain Eukaryota; kingdom Metazoa; phylum Chordata; class Lepidosauria; order Squamata; family Natricidae; genus Tropidonophis; species Tropidonophis doriae. The sequence continues at coordinate 903 of JAPKID020002380.1, read as the reverse complement.
GGATCTTTTTAAAATTTTGAAATGGACGAATTGCTCCCTTTTGTTCATGGCTGGTACTTTAATCCAACAGAGGAGGAGGAGGAGGAGGAGAAAGAAGAGAGGAGAGGAGGAGGGAGAAAGTGGATTAAATCAACCACAAAAGCCAAGCCTCTCCCCCCACCAGTGTAGTACATATTCCACGTGATTTGTGACCCTCAAATTTATTTTATGTTCATCCTAGATTACTATTTTTTTACTAGCCTCTTTTGATTTAATTTATTGTGTTGGGATTAAAAAACAAAAGAAAAAAACAGAAGGGTTAGATTCTAAGGTTTGGGCGGAAAGATCAGTGCTTTCTTTTGATTCAGATGTAAATACAAGAACTTGGATATATTTTAAACAGATTTTCAACATAAAGGCAGCTCTTATTGCGAGAAGAACAAGTGAACATAAACTTTGGCAGAAATTTATGTCTTGCACAGATGAGTTAAGATTTTTGTATTCGTTGTTTTTTTTCTTTTTTCCTTTGAAAAAAATCAGGTTTGGCCAAAAGAATTTAAGATCACACCGTTCTCCATAAAGAAGGGTGTCCCCCCCTCTTAAAATCGTTTATTCTTTCCAACCTTATCTTGTGAAAAGAACAAAGCAAATGTGTCCCTTCTGCCCATTTTCAGTTGGAAAAGCAGGGAGAAAGGTTCCGGGTTCAAAGTATTAAACTCACAGTCCCTTTACATTTACAATTTGTGCTTAAAGCATGTTTATTTCCAGGTAAATTCACTAGGTTTAGTGGAATATGCCATCTCAAATTCTATCCTTGGAAAAGTTTTGAACTCACACTAACATACAGGCATCTTCTTTCTTTCTTTCTTTCTTTCTTTCTTTCTTTCTTTCTTTCTTTCTTTCTTTCTTTCTTTCTTTCTTTCT
>JAPKID020002378.1:0-13391 GCA_026931265.2 Tropidonophis doriae | reverse complement strand
AATTGGAGCCTCCGGATGCACCTCAAGGGGAGCCCCATGTAGAGAGCATTACAATAGTCTAGGCGGGACGTAACGAGTGCTTGAGTAACTGCGGAGTGCCTGGAGTGCCTTACCAATTTGTACAAATACCACTGCATGCATGCTTATTTGTATTTTAGTGAGGGATTATGAATTGGCAATATGTACCCTGTAACTGAAGTGTGCATCTCTTCAGTGTAACAGTATCATTATGTACAATTAATATTTTTCTAGGTGGTCGAAATGGTTATGGTGCAAAGCTGTGCAATATATTCAGTACCAAATTTACAGTGGAAACAGCATGCAAAGAATATAAGAAGGTTTTTAAACAGGTATATGAATCTTTGCACAAAAAATGGATTTCCCTGTTTTTAAAATACAGGCCCTAAAGCTTTATTTTATCAGTTCCTAAATTTGTTTCATATTTCATTTTAAATCTTTTTCAACATCTCAGTGCTTCCTGAGAAGCAAATCTTAAAAAATTAATGATAAGCATAAGGGGTGAAATCAAGATAGTTTGGGCCAACAAACCACATACAATTTAAGTCTAGATTGTCTAGACCAGGGGTCTGCAATCTTAAACACTCAAAGAGCCACTTGGACCCATTTTCCAGAGAAAACAACACCAGGAGCCACAAAACCTGAATGGGCATGGCCAGCTTGATGTTACTCACTCCCACCCAGTCACTTGATTTCTTTCCGCCCTAACCCTGCCCCCGCCACACCTTTCTAGGTTTTGTGGCTGTTTTCTATGGGAAATACACACACACATTTCTTCCTCCTATCTCTCTCTTTCTCTCTCCCTCCCTAACCTCTTTATCTGTCTCCCTCCCTTCTCTCTCTGCTGAGGAACAATTGCCAGCCATGGTGGAGGCCTCCCTTCAGGTGACCCTCCTCTCACGATCCCCTGACCTTGTGTTATCCCTCACATGAGAGGAGAAGGAGGAGGGACGCCAGACTTTAGTGCAGGAGCGAAGCAGCCCTGCACCTCCCTTTGCACCACATTAGCCCATTAGGCAGCCTTCGCTTCCTGCCACTTCAGGCTTGAGCTTGTGCCCTTCACACTCGGCCAAAGACATGGTTCCCTCACCCCCCCACAGACCCTCCTCAGCCCCCAGGGATCAGCCAAGGTGCTGTCATGCCAGCTGGGGAGGCTACGGCCGCCTCTTTGGCCTTTCGGGCAGCCGGAGCACATCCCTAGAGCCCAAGGAGTCTCACAGTTGGCGAGAGGCCTGTCCTGCAGCGGCCGGAGGTGGGTGGCAGCAAGGCCGCTCTGCACCAGAGGCCATGGACGACCAGGGGCCACACTCCAGCCCCAGAACATGTGCCACAGTGGCCATCGAAGGGAACCAGTGGAGATGCGTCCAGCTACCCTGCCCAACGCCTCTGCTAGGCAACCTCGGGCAAGGAGCACTGCATGCAGCGCAGGGCTTGGGGGCAGCAGCAGCTTCGGACTCTGCCTGTGGCTGGGTGGGGGAGAGAGTGGAGGCGGTTGGGTGGGGGACACTGCTACTGCGGTCTTTTCTTGTAGGTACTGTGCCCTGGCTGAGAAGAGCCGCTTCTCCTAGGGCAGTGTTGGCAAACCTTTTTGGCACCGAGTGCCAAAATGGGAACGCATGTGCATAGGGGAGCACTGGAAACCAGAAGAACAGCTCCCCAGTGTGCACAGAGCAGTTCCCTGGCACCAGGAAGCTGAGTTTTTGGTTCCCAGTGTGCATATACACATAAGTCACCTGGTCTTCCAATTTCAGGCGCGCATGTGCACATGAAGACCAGTGTGCCGGAAACTGGAATCTCAGCTTCCCAGCGCTCTGCCGGTTTCCAGCACTCCTATGCATGCAAAGACCAGCAGAAACTGCAAAAGCAATGGGCGACGGCTGGCATGCCTGGGGAGATGTCTTGGTGTGCCACTTCCAGCACATGTGCCATAGGTTCACCATCATGGTCATGGTCCTAGGGCAGAGGAGGAGCCACACTCAAGGGATCAAAGAGCCACATGTGGCTTGCAATCTGCGGTTTGCCGACCACTGGTCTAGACTTTAGTCTATAAGTCTAGGAACTGTGTTATGTAGAACAAGAAATGTATCCTCTCTCCAATGTACCTAACAATTCTATTGGTCTTAATTCCTTTGCAGACTTGGACTGACAATATGACTAAAGCAGGAGAGACAAAACTGAAGCATTTTGATGGCGAGGATTTCACATGTGTTACTTTCCAGCCTGACCTGTCAAAATTTAAAATGACTGTATTGGATAAAGATACTGTGGCTCTTATGTCTCGCAGAGCCTATGATATTGCTGGATCAGCTAAAAAAATCAACGTATTCTTAAATGGAAAGAAGTTACCTGTGAGTTAGTAAAATGGGCAAAAACAACTGCTGGTGTGCAGAATTTGCTGGCCCTTTCCTATAACATGTTAAAAGCCTAGCCAACGTTTTGTTTTTTTTAAAATGTAGACATATTTGCGCTTGTCTCCTCTGTAGGTCAAAGGATTCTGTAGTTACGTAGACATGTACCTAAAAGATAAAGTAGACGAAACTGGCAATGATCTGAAAGTAATCCATGAAGAAATTAATGACCGGTGGGAAGTGTGTCTAACCATGAGTGAAAGGGGCTTCCAACAAGTTAGCTTCGTCAATAGCATTGCTACAACTAAGGTAAACAGTTACAAAGGTATACAGGGCTTTTGTGAATCTGCCATCTAAAGATACTTCATCAAAGCATTCAGTGAAGAAAAGAAAGTTTTTTTTACTAGGCATCTATTTGTTGTAGAAGACTTGCAGCTTTTTTTTTTTTTACTTTGAGCATTTTTGAAAGACTGAAATTTTACTTAAGTATCTGAATTATAATTGTTAAAGATATTCCCATGATGTATAAAATAAACATTTCTTAAAAATGGCTTTTCTTCTAGGGTGGCAGACATGTAGACTATGTTTCTGACCAGATTGTCAACAAACTCATAGATGTAGTAAAGAAAAAAAACAAAGGTGGAGTGGCAGTAAAGCCTTTCCAGGTATAACTCAATTGTTTCTTTTTCACAAATCTCATACTTATTCCAATTGAAAAATCATTCTGGAATGTTTCCAATGCTTTTCAGTCTTATAAAAAAAATAGTTAAATCTTTAGTGATTCTGTCCAGCTGTCTTCAATATGGTCCAATAATAAACACAGGCTAGGCAAAAGGGTGTGCAAATAAAGGATATTTTCAGTGATAGCATGATAGAAATTGCTTATGGTTTAATTACAAAATATATCTTTTATTAGGACTGCAGATTTGAAGGCAAAAAGGCTTTGGAGCACATGAAGACACTCAAGTAGCATTTGTCTATTCCTTAAAATGAATATATCTTTTGTAATTCTGCAGTTGCTACATAATCCCAGGAAACTATCTGTTGAAAATTTTTCAGGCAACTTCACTGTATTCTCACATGCTCAAATACATTTATGCCTTTGAATCTAAAACCTTGCATAACCTACCTTTCCGATTCCGTATACTATTTTAAACCAATACATGCTGCCTTTACAAATCCTGCTTTTAGCTTGTTGTGTGTAGTGATGGGCCACTTTGTTTGAGAATCTCTATCCACTTTGAAGATAACATTATCTGTTTTTGGTAGACATTCTTATGCAATCATTTGGAAATAGATTCCATCATTTTCCAAGAGCAATACTGACAGTTTGGGTACTTATTATTTGGTAGCCACGGTTGCTTGGGAAATTTAGCAGTTTGCTAAAAATGTACTATCTTCTTAATTCCAGGTGAAGAATCATATGTGGATATTCATAAACAGCCTGATTGAAAATCCAACTTTTGACTCCCAAACAAAGGAGAATATGACTCTTCAAGCAAAGAGTTTTGGTTCAACATGCAAATTTAGTGAAAAATTCATCAAGGGGGTGAGTATTAAAAGGTTTGCTTCGTAATTTGTTCTGGGAATTCTGATGAGCAAAAAGTGAATCAATCCAGCAATAATATGTCTTATGGAACAATTCAAAATTCTTTCAATATCATTTTTTACTTTTTTTTTTCCTAGGCTATGGGTTGCGGCATAGTGGAAAGCATTTTAAATTGGGTCAGATTTAAAGCCCAGACACAACTAAATAAGAAATGTTCTGCTGTTAAGCACACTCGCATTAAAGGAATTCCTAAACTGGATGATGCCAATGATGCTGGTATGTGTTAAAAACACTGAAGTCTAGCTGTTTTTTACCATTTATATTTAAGTCAATTTGTACAGGGATAGGTTAATTATTCAGCCACCCACAACCCTACAGCTACCTTTTTGACAGCCCAATAAATTCTTCAAGATGAGGATGCTGAATGCTGGTGGCACAATCTTTTTTGTGTCCTTTAAAATAATTGAAAATCTCAAATGTCTGGACATAACAACACTAAAAATGTTTGTCCTGCCCTTCCAGGTTGTAAGAAAACTATTCATCCTTTTGTAAGACTATGCAATTTATAGTTGCAGAAATGCTATGTAGATAATGTGGGGGATCAGAGTTATTGGGATTAATGGATAGAAAACTAGAAAAAAGTCACACACTCATTTCACAGCCACTTAAACCCTAAAAGCATCAGATAATCAGCTGGCCCTTAATGTAGCCTGTTTTGAAGACATTCCTGTAGGGTCCAGATTTTCAAGGAATCTTCAATTAGATGTGATCATCAAGGTGATTAAATCAACTGAAATCACATTTTTTATCTCACCATTCTTTATTATCTATTTTTCATTTCAGTGCCTCATCTTTTTCTGCAATCATCATCTGCTTTTAGTCAAAGGATCTTCATTTGGATTTATCATGAGCCACCTACTCTTTAGTTCTTGTCATTAAACAATAAACTTATTTCATTAAAAATTGAATTGTATGACTAAAGTAGTTTCTTTCCATCCCATGTGAAGAGATCAAATATATCTACATCTGTGTGTTTCCTGAGGAAAATATTCACAGTATTCTAAGCTTTATTCTTATTCATACAGTAGCCAAAGAAGTTTGTGAAACATGTCAGCTTGATGACCCTATTGAGATACCTTAATATCATTGCTTTCAGCGCCTAATTCTTCTTAGTCCTTTAGCCCTCTGAATAAACAATTTAATTTATTTAAATTATGGAACCGCATTGTAGGAACCAGTGATACAAAGGATCTTTTTCCTTCTTGTACTTGATGATGTTAATGTTCCAGATGTGTTCCATGACTATTTTGTTGCTTGAACCACTGTGCAGAAGGCTCATTTGTATCCTTAGGGAGGGCTCACAACTTGGATTGCAACAAAAATAACTCAGTGGCGCTTCCAGTATGAGGATGCACATGAGTAACAAATTGTATCCATTGATAAAACAGTGATACATACATACCGGTTCACTAAAATGCCCCCACACAAAATTTCGACAAAACAAGTCTATCTTCTTTTGTTCCAAAAAATATTATAGCACATCTTCTAGTATTCAATAGGAAAGATGAAGATGGTCTTGATCTTTGATTTTAGGAAAACATGGCCTAGCTTTAGTGCTTTAGTGAAATTCTTGTGTGATTGGCTTAATAGTTCAGACTGAAAATAAAGCATTTGCATTGGTGTAGACTTGAAGTAAAAATAATACCACATAGGATCTCAACAGGCTGAATTGCATACTCTTTGCCTATGAATTCCTTAAAAAGCACTTATCAAAACGAAAGCTGGGAAGGGGCAGTATTTTGAATTTATCTCTTCTAACCTCTGTCTCCTGCATGATAATCCTTGCAGTCTGATGATTGAGCAAATTAACAAATTAACAAAAGACTGAACATCTGTTCCTAGTTTATATTCCAGAAAGTGGGAACTGAGAAGTGAGGAATGTGGGATATGAAGAGGTTGAGGAGGCTGAGAATCTTCAGTGGGTAGGCATGACAATGTAACCAAATGGACATGCAACACATATGGCATATTAAAAGAAAGTAGGACTGGATTGCACAGTCATATTAGTCAAATGTCCCTTTTGGCGGGTTGTTTGTTCTTGCCTATAGTCCTGGTACCTCCTGTGGCCTTGCATTCAAATACTAACCAGGTTTAGCCTTGATGAGCTTTGATGAACTCAGTTGAACTAGGTTTGAAGGATTCACATCTATTTATTATTACATTATAATACCTTAGTATTTATTTATTAGAATGTGTGTTATCTTGTATATAGAGACTACATGTCAATTTTTAAAACAATGCTATTTCCTACTGATGGAAAATCCAATGCTGTCCAAGCTGGTATCTGCCATGTTTGCTCACTTTTTACCTAAGCTCCAGAATGTACCATAAGAGGCATTTTACACGCACAATAAGTATCCTGATGAAAATACCAACATAGCCGTAGTTGCTCAGATAGCCATAAGTGAGGCTTCATAGAATTTATGGAGGAGTATTACGCTTCTATCACCTCGATGTCTCTGTGTGTCTTCCTCATTTCATTAATAGCAGCTCCAGATCTGACTTGCTACAGTACTGTGGCATCTGCCGAAGAAATATTACAGTGCCTAAACAAACGGTGGAAGAGCTTAATGCTTGACCCTGTAGGGCAAGCTTTTTTATTTGTCCCTGGAGGCAGAGGTCTACGCATATGATCAGAATTAAATTGGAATTCTCTTGAGAAGAAAAATAATCTGAGAATCCGAAGCCACAGAATAAAATTCTGGTTGGATCTAATAAAGGGGAGACTAGGTGAATGTGATTCACAACACAAGAGATTTGAATGTAGTAGCTTCTTACACATTTTAGTCCCATTAACCTTCCCAGGGTCCAGTACTAGAAGCTATCTGAGGTAAGGTGCAGCCCTGTTCCCCCATGCATTCTAAAGTTCATATCTTGCATTTTAAATTCTATATTTTCTTTATTAGTTGTATTTTAAACATTAGAAACATCAATTCCTACCTAATGTTCCAAGAAAAGTTAATGAACCTAAGAACCTCACTGAATTAAAGACAAACACATTGCTGAAGATTATTGCATTATTTCTTCCTGATGTCATGATTATACAGTTATGGCCCATTAAAAATACAGGGCGTTGGTTTTTTTTTATTTTGGCCATTGCATTTCCTGAGCTATGGCCTTTTTTTTGTCCCTGAAGTACCAGCAAGAAAGGAAATACTAGGTATTTTGAGGGTGCACTCAATGTTTCCTTTTGGTTTTATCATACTCGGAATTCTAAGAAATTGACTTTGTTAGTATTTGAAGATTTTTCTTATACCACGTTTTCTGTAAACCGTATTTATTGAGCACTTTATTCAAAGAAGGAGAAGAAATTGTTTGGCTAGAATCTGAAACTGTTAATGATTCAATAAATGCACAGCACTGATTTTATTTCCCTCTCCTAGAACTGTTTTTCCTGCGTCATTAAATTATACTCTGTAGGATTTGCATACTGCAATAAATTGCAGCAAAAAAAACTTTGTATCTCTTGCTTAAATGTTCAATAGAATGAAATAGTGAAATGCAAATAGAAATCAATTAATTTCATGATATTGCACTGATAGTTTTAAAAAGAAGAACAAATGGAGAAAAATCGGATGCCTGTTTAGCAAACTGGTGTAGAATAAAGAGCAAGGTCTTGAAAGGAAAAGGATTTTGGCTGAAACAGGACTGCCACAGAGATTGATGGGTTGATAGTGTTACTCAGTAACCGTGTGATAGGATGATGGGTAATATAGAAGCAGCTTAACCATTATTTTGCCAAATTACAGGTAAATCTAAATTTCATCATGTGTACCTATCTTGGAGATTTTTTATAACATCATAATTCAAAATGTAAAAGAAATCTAATTTTTCAATAGCCCATCTTTATATTAAGAACCATTACTTCAATTTGCATTGGTTTTGGCTGGAAGAAACTTAATGCAATTGTGGTTGCATGGATCATATGGTTGCTGAGAACAGACAATTATTAATTACATAAAGTGGTTCTTCACAGATTAAATGGCCTTTTTAGCACTGGAGAATAGCAAATCAAGTTCATGTTGATGAAAAATAGGTGTTATAAGGAGACCTCTACTGACACTATTGGACCTTTAATTAAGCATTGAAAGGGGGATTAAAAATGGAATTTCCATATCCAACCCTGCATTGTCAAAAGGGAGTTCAAAATCTACTTCAGTGGTAATAATTGATAGAGGACAATAGCATGGCCATAACTGGATTTTTTTATAAGACAGTTCATCATTTGCCTTCATTTAACACAGCAACATTTGACACAGACACTTTTTCTTTTGAAGAAAAGGGGGTAAGAACTTTGAAAAATTCTTATGATAAAGGAATGCTATGAGGGCAATATTGAATATTAGAATACACAGCATTAAACCTCAAGTATAAAAAAGTATATAAGGTATATAAAACAAAGGAGATTATGGGTGGAGTATCAAAAGGAAGAAAAAAACAGCCTGATTTGTAGCACTGCACTAGTTTATTGCTCCAGAATGAAGAGTCAATCCAATCAACTCTCAAAACATTTTTACATATCCTAAAATATAACCAACAATTAAAGTAAATTGATGTGTTGTTTTGTTTAGTTGTTCACAGGGATTTACTCTGTTTCTGGAATAAAAATTGTGTGCTTTATTTATATATTATGGTGATTTATATAACCACCCACCTTGGACATTGGGCATAAAACAAATATTACATAGAAATTGGAAGTAAACTTCATATAATTAAAATTAACTGTGGTTACTATCCTGATTTTCTGCAGATAAAATCTATTCTCTCTCTCTGGATGAGGGAGTAGAAAATTTAAAAAATTGAGTATTTGTATTTAGCATGATACTGCAATCTTTTGGTTTTGGCCTGTTCGAGCATCTTTTATGGTGGAACTGAAGGCCAGAATCTATGTCTATACAGTAATTCAAAGTCTCATTATTGTCAGAATCCTACCGAATTCCAATCCAGAAATTAAGTATTGAATTCAACCTATTAATTCAGCCTTCACGCTAAAAACATACTGTAGTTTCAAAAGTGCTGTGTCAGTTTTCCCCCTTACCAACAGCATTAAAACGCAACTAAGACCTTGACTGTGTGTTGCTTTCTGATAAGTGATGAACGTACATTATAGTAGAGATCAAGGCTCCACTATCTCTTCAGGCTATATACTCATTTTCTATCACATGAACTCCTCTCATGACTGGAGTATAATTGAATTTAGGGAAGTCTAGATTGGAAAGGTTGGGGTTTTTTTCCATATCTTGTAAATTCAGCTTAGTTTACTTCAGCTTTCGTGGTTTCTGTTGATATGTCCCACTTTTACAAATTTGAACATTTGGGACGTTTTTGCCCTCTGCTGGTGGCAGTCGATCAGATAGCGCTTTGGTAGGATATTCTAGTGGTAAGTGTTGTATAGCCTCTATTAATCCTGACTGGTTAGATTTCCTCCCACATTACAAATATCTTAGGATGGTTGTATTGTCATCACCAAGTGGGTTACCAGCTTATGAACCATCCATTATCTTAAGTACAATTAGAATGACTTCACCATAAATCTGATCAGATAGTTAGGTCATGAACTGTTTAAATCTTAATGACTTAATGACCTTGACTATATTGGCTCCCATATACTTGCATCAGATATTATATACTCTAATAAAACTTTGTGAGCAAATGGGCAATTCCACTACAATGTCCAGAACTTTGTTTTATACTTTCTGATGGCAGTCTAATCTAGGATTTCCCCATAGTCTTGAAGAGTGCGGTTTCTTACAGCAGCCAAACCACTTCATAGGAAAGTCATCTGGGAATCTAGTCTCAAAAATGTTTATGCTAATGTTTACCCGACATTTTAGGCATGAATCTTCAAAATACTGTTGAAGTGGCTTGCATCCCTACTTTCCCTGTATTCTGAAAACTTTTGTATTGATACTTCTGGGAGTGTTGGACTGGTTGCAGAGCATATTCTATACTTCAGTTTTTTTCTACCTAACTGGCATGTTTAATTCTTCCCCACTTTTAATTTTTCTTATAGCTCCATTATTTTAATTTTCTCCTATTCTATTCTATTCTATTCTATTCTATTCTATTCTATTCTCCTCTTTCTTCTATTCTATTCTCTTAAATTCCATCTCAGCTTGTACATTTCATGTTTTGAGCTCAAGCAGATAGATGGATCCCATTTAGTGCTTGAGATGACTTCCAGCCTTTGGCATAAGTCTTGGAATCTAACAAACTGCAAAATATCTTTTAATAGCTACACAAAAGTGTGTCCCCATTTTTCAGTAGCATGCAAGAGTTTTTCTTTCCCTTAACACTAACCTAAATATCCTGTCAAATTTGGAAGTCTCTCTGTCACCACCTATTTTCCAGGCAGTTTCTCTTTTGATGCCCTCCCCCTAAACTTAGTCTTATGAGAATGGCAGAGGCTCTACAACCTGTATTGCCTTTCTGATAAATAAGAAACAACATGGAACAAATTTAAATAATTTCTATAATACGTCTTGTAATACAAGTGAGTGTGACTATCGGCTACAATCTTTCCTTCTCCTTTTGGGAGATAAATCAATCACAACAAAGTTAAAAAAAGATGTTTATTTAAGTAACTCAAAAGATATATGAATATGATCTACAAAAACTGAATCAATACTCTGAGCAAACACAATATGGTCCCAGTTGACTATAATTAGAGATATTGGGAAAGAGATGGTTTTGAAAATTGGTCATCATCTTAGATATTAAGTAAATTTTGAATTCAGTCTGAAATTACTCAGAACATCCCAAATGTGCAGAAATAAAGGAGGGGAGAGAACAAGGCTTTTAAATCAGGCAGAAGAAATTAAAACAATGCAATGTCTAACTAGAGAAATTGCTGATTTCTGTAACAAAGGATTTAAAATAATCTGAATCCTACTGGGGAGATTCAGTTCTATTTATTTTCCTAGCTTAGATACGGAAACCTCTTGCTTTACAAGTCTGGAATTCTGTTTTTGTCTTTTAAAAGAATAGAGCTTTTCTGTGTCTATGAGAGGTGTTGAGGAATCACCAAGCACATGTAGTAAAGGGCACACAGCCAAGAGGCTTATATTCAAATTCAGATGCTATCTTAACATTTAAACAGGCAGGAAAAACACCATATTATGAACACAGGTGATTATTCACAAGAAAAGCTATTCCCCAACACATATGCATACATCTATAATAATTTGGGATCTACCTCCTTGTTTTTTCTGTCTACCCATAGATTTACAGCATCCAGTTTTAAATGTCATTTAAAAAAGCCAATATTATACAATTCTTAGTATATAAAACTGTATACAATACACTTCTACAGATCATCTGAAATTATCTGAGCAGTCAGATTCAGACTTTCCACACAGAGTTCAATCTCTGGAATGTAGAATTCTACTGTGAATTCAATAGATAAGAGCTAATACATTTTGGGGGGGAATCACGTAAGAAAAACTGCACTTCGTTAGAATATGTTCTATAATAATCATGTTCTGCTTCCACCAATGAACAAAGTCTCCTGTTCAGCAGTTGTAGGATCCACAGAATCAACCTCTTCTTTAAAGAAGTCTTCTTCAAGTTTCTTCCACCAGGGCCACTGCATATATTTTAATATCGTATTATGGGATTGTTTGGCTTTAGCTACTACAGGAACTGATCTGCTCATAAAGACATTCAGATCCCTCATGGTACATTCTGAGAGACTTGGAGCACCTATGGCAAAAATACATATAATTCTTTAAAAGACTTGGTTAACCTTCACTACATTTGCAGTTTTTATCATCTTGTTTTCAAAGTAGCATCCTACAACGATGCAATAGGAAATACATATAGGAGCAATGCAGCTAAAGTACACAAAAGCACAGACATTCTAACAAGTAAAATGCTACATATCACATGTGAAAGGAAAGAAACCAAAGACAACAGAGAAACATTTAAGGATGAGAAAGTAGTGGTTGACAAGATCAAATAAATAAAAATCATAATGGTTTTTCTTGGCAGTTTGAAGTAAGATTGAATTGTATATAAATAAGATTGAATGTGTAAAAGTTTATGTCTAACATATATAATTTCTATCATAAGATTCATTTATGATTACAACTTAGATTGCTTAAAAAGATTAGAACAAACTACATTTAATCTGAAACTAATTTTTCAGGTTTTAGAGTCCAATTGAATTTTAGCAGCAAATCCTTTTAAAGTATAGTATATTTTACTACTTATTTTGTGGTAGAAAACAATAAAAAAGGTACCTAAGCCCTCCACCTGCCCCAATTATTTATTATGTCTTATCTTACAGATGAAAATAATGCAATGTTATAAGTATATGGTTTGGAGGTAGAGATCTAATTTAGGAAAGACTAGAAATGATAGAAGCAAAACAATAACTAACATTTTAAAAGGCAAGTCTGAAGAACTAAACAATACTGTTTATATTACATGCTAAAATGTCTACATGGAAGCAATAGTCAAGGGTAGGATTAATAACAGAGAGTGTGTGTTGACAGGTAATATAATAACAGAGTGGGCCAAAACTGACCATAAATTATTGTCATGGGAAAAGTATCACTTGAATTTTCCAACACAAAAAGTCTCTAGTGTTGTTCCTGAAGAATATTGTAGAAAATATTAGACATACTGAATTAGCAGAAATGGCAAAATTAATTTGTTTGATTAGAGAAAGATCAATAGCTACATTTACTAGTGACTAGAAAGCCCTTGTGGACTTCTTGCTAAAAAAAGAAAAGAACTTGTAATTTATTGGTTTGAATTTAGAAAGTATAGCTTAGGGAAAGAACAAAATTATGATATAACCTGGGAGAGAGAGAGAGGATAAAATATATCTATAAATGTTGCTGTCAAGAAGATTGGAAGCAGCTTCTTTATAATCTTTCCTTTCCCAGTTCTTTATACAGTATATATATAAAATACACAAATGTATGTATGTATGTGTGTATACATATATATTGTATATACATATAATACATACATATAATACATAATATAAATTTATTTACTGTATATTCCGTTTTTATTGCTTATCAAATAACCCAAGGAGGTAAACCTATTCAATACACCTTCCTCCTCCTATTTTCCACAACAACCCTGTGAGGTGAGTTGGGCTGAAAGGGAGCAAGCGAGTAGAGGAGGGAGCTAGAGAGTAGGTGGAGGGCCTCTCACTCTGAATCCAATCGAACACTGGTAAGAGCATTTTTGAAGACTTACCTAGTGGCGATCGGGGAGGCCAAACGTCAATATTGTGCCGAACTGATCGCCTCCGCAGATAGTCGCCCGGCGGCCCTGTTTGGGGTAACCCGCTCCCTCCTTCAACAGAGGCCGCGGGAAGCCCCATTGCAGGGCCGGGCGGAAGAACTTGGCGACTATCTGCTGGAGAAAATCGCTCGGATCCGGAGCGAGTTGCCCCCCAC
>JAPKID020002377.1:0-13392 GCA_026931265.2 Tropidonophis doriae | reverse complement strand
GAATGTTTTAGGTCAGCGATCCCCCAACCTTTCTGGCTCTGTGGACCAGTGTTGGTGGGAGGGGAGAAGGGATGGTTTAACATGCGTACACCACTTGCACAAATGAAGCTTCATGTGCTTGCCTGCAGCTTCTGTGATCCAATTCCCAACAGGCCACGGCCCAGGACCAGGCCACGGCTCAGGGGTTGAGGACCGCTACTTCAGATCACTCAGATTCACTTTGGACATGGGAGAACAGATATGTACTGTACATCTCCAAACAAAGCTACTCATCATTTTATGAATGGTGGAGCCCAGCCACATCCTCCTAAATAAATATGATGCACTGTAATAGACTAATTTCTCATATGATTTTCTAAAAAATATTTAAAAGAATTTAATTTCCTCATGGGCATCTTACGTCCTTTGTTAATATGAACCATATTAGGTGGCAAGGAGGGATTGTTAAATTTCCTGAAAACATAAATTAGCTGAGAACTTTCTTGGTGGCATATTTGTGCCCAATATTACTTCCTCAACTTTGAAATTGGAGAAGATCATATCTGGTTACTCCCACTATAATTCAGTGGATGTTTCCAGAAATGGCTATATTCATCTCAATTCTACAAGGTTTCTATTATACCTATCTCTTACAGTTTTAAACAAGTTTAAAACAAAGAAACCCTAGAAAAACTAGTAGTCCCATTGCCTCTGAGATAACTCAGAAAGCATATGAATCCACAGGAGCTGTGTGCCAATAACTATAAATAAATAATAAAAATATTTTAGGACCAAGTCAATTTAACAAAATATTGTAAACGTTGGGGAGTTTTTGGCAGATTAGAGATGGATAGAGGATGGATGTTTTGAAGAAGGTTTCATTACATAAAGTAGTTAAAAGTCTGTGGGAGAGGAGCATGAATGTAATTTGTGTTGAAATCATGTCTACACTTGTTTACAGTTTAAGGTAGGTTGGGGAAGAGATTTCTCACAATATAATGGATTAGTCTTCGTTTGTTCCATGAATTCTCCCAAAATTCTGGAGACTAGATAAGTAAACGAAATCTTAATTCCCCATTTTTGGGAAATACCAAATTCAGATATAAGCTCAGATCTGTTTCTCTCCCTGAGTAAAACAAATAGCCCTCTTGTTAAATGAAACTCAGTAGAGAGATGAGCATTTATTTGGATGAATGCAAGATTAATATTAAATAATATTTTAAATGTTTCCTGAGTGTGAATCTTACATTTTTTTCATTGTCTTGTGAGATAGTTTTCAATTTTCCCACATGAATTAATGCATGAAATATCTTGGCCAAAAATGGAAATTGAACAAAAAGCAGTGAAAGAAACAAGAGAAAAAGTATGATGACCGTGGGAAGGGAAAGTACATATCCTGTATGAAAAAGTATTAGAAGATGAATTTTCCAATATAATGAGTAAAAAATGGATGCCAGGAAACAGGCAAAAAAATCAATATGTGTTATATACTACTCAATGGAGTAGCCATCAGGACTGGAGCTTTTCTTCTTTTTATGGTTTTAATGGGATCTGTTATTTCCTGAAGAAATAAAGGTACAGCTAGAGAGGAAGTTTGATCATGTGTGATCTTTGGAAGAGGTATGCTTATAAGAATTGATTTGTTTCTTTCTCAGTTACATTGGAGTCAGTTTTATATAGTAACAGATAAAAGTTTTAAAAAGTTGATTGATGAAGTTGTAACCATTGTATTCTTTTATCCTAATTATCTTTAAGTAAGAAAAACAATAACATTTTGTTATAACTGTTTCAGTCAAGAAGCCAGTGGTTTATTTTCTCTTTTCTTTCATTCCTAATGCTTACTTTATATACTGTACTTTTCAGAGTATAAGACATACCCCGCCCCCCAAAGAGGGTGGAAATGTTGGTGCATCTTATACACCAGATACGGCCATTTTTGGCCTCCTAAAAACCCGCCCTGCATGTCCCGGTTTTGCCAAAAACGGGCCCATTTTTTGCAAAAAATAAAACAAAAAGCAGATTCACAGAGGGTTTGGGACGTATTGAGAGTGGTCCTGGGGGCTGCGGAGGGAAAAAATGGAATGCATGGGGGGGTTTGGGAGGCCAAAAACAGGCCCACTTTTTGCAAAGAAGTGAGTTTGGGAGGACTGCAGAGTGCTCCTGGGTGCCAGGGAGGGCAAAAACTTTTTTTTTCTTGTTTTCTTCTTCAAAATCTTGGTGCATCTTATATTCTGGTGTGTGTTATAGTCCAAAAAATACGATATTTCAATCACAATATAGCAACAGAAAATAAGATTTTCTCAAAGTCATCTTTAATCAGATTTATGAAAACATTAGAGAAAAGACTTTTTGATAAGTAGATAGTTAGCAAAATATTTTACTTTATTAATACACTAGGGTGTGATGATTTCTTAATTATCTTGCTAACAAGACAGGACAACTCTGCAGATGTTCCAGGCTAACAATGTTTTATTTCTTTGTCAGGCTCCAGGAAGCGCTTAAAATTCATGTGTCCATTTCTTTATGAAAGCCACTGTGGGTTGCTCTTAGGTTATAAGGAATGCTTAAAAATTATACATAATTTCTACTAAAGTTAGAGTGGCCATATACTTTATCATCTAGATCAGTTGTTCTTAACCTTTTTGAAAGAATCGCCCCTTTGAGCCATTGAGGAAGTTATCATCGTCCCCCTTCCCCAACATAACCTCTTAATTACAACACAGGGAAATAATTATTCACTTTATGCAAACACATTTCTTTGTTTTCTTTAATATTGTCATCGGGACATATCGATGCAAATAATTTATTTCAAGTCTTTCTCCCATATCTCAACTGTGTGAAAACTTCTGATGCTACCCCTCACTTTACTCCCAAACTTCATGATACATGTATTACAGCTAATGCAGTGAAACTTAAATGCAATGACCACTGAAAACAAAATTCAATTGCAAGAAAATGAAATGCCCGAAAAAAAGGAACATTTAATAATTTCATTACATGTGAATTTTAAGACTTAAAAAGAAATACCAAAAGGGCATAAGAACAAACTGCAATGCAGGAACTAAAAATTTCAAGACGAAAATTGAAACTAAATTAAGATTTGAGGAAAATATATATTCGTGCACACTGTTAAAAAGCCAATGGCGCGCCACTGTATGGGTAGAGTGATAGAGGCTGCTGTGCAACGCGCATGAAGATAAGTGATGCATATTCACATATGTACAGCGTTCTGTACTGAAGCTAGCTGGAGGAACATTTTAAAACACAGTTCAATCCACTAATAGCAAGCAATCTGATGTTTTTGTATGACAGATATACAGCAGTTCACTGTACGAAAAAAGTCTCAAAAGTGTCCCCAAAACCTCTTGTTCCATCGCCCCCATATCACCCCCCTTCCATTCCTTCACCCCTGCATCGCCTCTTTTCATTCCATCGCCCCCCTGAAAAATGGACTCACGCCCTGGGGGCAATATTGCCCAGTTTAAGAACCACTAGTCTAGACAATGGTCAGATAATAGGCAGTTTAACCTGCAAAAGAAATAGGGACTCGGCAAGCATCTCACAAGGTTGTTCTCTAGTTTCTTTGACTGTAGATGTGAGCAGGGAGAAACGTACTTTCAGAGTTGCAGGATTTTATGGTTTTCAACTTATAATAAAGTTACAATAGTATTTCTGGGTATACTTCTTACCTGCATTACCTCATAAGATGACAATAGGTGAAATATATTTCCTCTAAAGCACTTTATTGCAGATTAAAAATATGAAAATTGAAAAATTGTTTTGGAATATATGTAACTATCTTTGCATCAACAAATTATTTCATTGCACTTACTCTTCACTGTATGAATAAAATGTAGGCAGTCCCAATTTACAATGGCTTTTGGAACTGGAATTGTCTTTGCTAAACAACACAGTTATAAAGCATGACATCCTGTAATTGTATTACTTCTGATGGCAGTTCCAACAGTACCATCTGAGTAAGGATCCTGTGGATCTTTTAATAAGCACTTTACATGACCATGACTTGTGACTTCCTGCAGCTGCCCCATTGATTTTTTTTGTTGATAGCTGATGTTAGAAATTGTGATCACGTGACTCTGGGGAAAGTGTACATTGAATGAAAACAAAAATGCACTAAGAATTGTATCTTTTATAATTGATTTGCTAAGCATTATTTAATAGTATTGTAAACTTGTTTTCTTTAAGATCACAGAGTTGTTTGGGAAGAAATGGTGAATGCATGTTGGTGTGGTCTTCTTGCTGCACTGTCTTTACTTCTGGATGCTAGGTATTGAATTGTTTTTAAATAGTTTCATTTTCAATTTTGAAAACTATGCTTTCTTACAGGCATGTCAACTAAGTATCATATTTCTGCAGAGCTAACGAGACAAAATTATAGAAAAATATTTATTGCCAAAAAGCTATAAAGAATTGGATTGCAATTTAACTGATTAAATAAGCAAGACTAAGCTTTTCTCTTCTATTCTTCTAGAGAAAACTTATATCTATTTAACATCAAAATACTGTATCAATAAATATGGTCACATGAGATTTATCATTTTTGATAACAGGTATATGTTAGTAATAGCAATTAGTGCTTAGACTTTTATACTGCTTCGCAGTGCTTTATAGCCCTCTCTAAACAGATTAGGATGTTAGTATATTGCCCCCAACAATCTGGGTCCTCATTTTACCGACCTTGGAAAGATGGAAGGCTGAATCAACCTGGAGCCGCTCAGAATCAAATTCCTGGAGTGAGCAGTGAGTTAGCCTGCAGTATTGCATTCTAACCGCTGCGCCACCAAGACTGATAATATAACAATTGCTTAAAATATATAAATTATAACATAAGACATAGAAGCATATAACATAGAATTATTATTCTTATTCTGAGAACTCTGTGAGATTGATCTTCCTATCTGTATAGCACCAAGATTGGAACTGATTTAAAGGTTTGTGTTACTTTAGTGTAACACAAAGCTTTATTGTACTTTATTTTTTGTAACACAATATGCAAAATGATTTTTTCAGAAAGATTCTGCAACATGTACATCTTCAAACCATGTACATTTAAAAGATACCTCATATTATTAAAGGGCTCTATTTTAAATTTGTTTTTTGTCTCAGAATTATTCTAGTAATTATCTTGCATGTCTTATGATACCGTGTTTAATTCTTACATAAATATTTCCCTTCTACACTGTGTGCACATTAGACAAGTTGTATTTTGGAGAATTAATTTTATTATTGAACAACTACCCTGCTATCAGTCAATCCAAAATGTTAATAAACCTTAAAGCTGAATATTTAAGAAAGTGAAAGTAAGATTTTGACTTTCTTAGGAGATAGATATATGTACACAATTATTGGGCAACTATTAGTGTACAGAATTATTATGCAGCCAAATGAAAAATGTGTCCATCACACTCATTTATTTGCATCTGTTAAAGTGAGAATAATAAACAAACAAAATGTACAAATAAGCATTCCTGACATTCCCCCCCCAAAAAAAAAATCAGTGAGCAATATAGCCACCCTTCTTTTCAATAACAGTCATAAGTCTTCCATTCATGGAGTCTTGTCAGTTTCTTCATCTGTTGACAATAAACTTTTTGTGCAGCAACAACCACAGCTGCCCAGACACTGTTCAGAGAGGTGTACTGTTTTCCTTCACCATAAATCCCCTGTTTAAGAAGGGCCCACAATTTCTCAATAGGGTTTAGGTCAGGTGAAGAAGGGGGCCACGTCATTATTCTTTCACCTTTAAGGCCTTTACTGGCTAGGTACGCAGTGGAGTATTTTGATGCATATGATGGAGCATTGTCCTTCATAAAAATCATGGTCTTCTTGAAAGATACAGACTTTCTCCTTTATTACTGCTTGATAAAAGTTTCCTCTAAACCCTGGCTGTAAGTTTGGGAGTTGATTTTCAGTCTGTCTTCCACCCCAAAAGGTCCAACTAGCTCATCTTTAATAATTCCAGCCCATACTGGTACCCCAACTCTACATTGCTGGCATCTGAGTCGAAGTAGAAGTCTGTGCCTGTTACTGATCCAGCTACAGGCTGTTGTGGTCCACCGGCAGCCTGCGGAGCTGGCAGCAGAGTTGGACAGCGGGGAGGTTGGGGAGGAACATGGGCCAGTCCTGGAGTAGGTTCAGACAAGGGCTCTGCATCGGAGGCAGAGGGGGAGGGGGCAGGGCCATCTGGAAATTAGGTGCTGCCTCCAGAGCCGGATAGCAACGAGGCAGAGGAACAGCCTCCCCCTGTTATTTATTTATTTTATTACTCAAATTTCTAAACCGCACCCTCTCACCCAAAGGGACTCAGTGCTCTCTGTTCCCAGTGGATACATGTACAGAGCTGCCAGAAGACAAGAACAGTTAAAACAGAAGGGACGACTTGGGAGTAAGACTTGGAGGCGATTGGCCCCTCCCATAGGACATAAAGGAGGAGCAAAGACCCATGAGCCTTTGCAGGAAGCAACTTGGTTCATGCTGGTCAGTTTACCTTCTGAAGCTCAGTTTTGACTCTTGCTCCGTGAGGCCTTGCCAAGCTAATTGCCAATTAAGTCTTTGGCAGCGTTTCAAGGAAGATAAAGATGGGTGCTTATCAGCTTATCCCGGTAGACTTTGAAACCTACTGTAGGACTCTTTACAACTATTTGGGACTCATTACAGGCTATGAATGAACATAATTCACAGCCTTTGAAATAAAAAGAGGGGTTTGGGGACTAAGCGTTTGCTTTTTACTGTATCAGGAAGCCTAAGTCAGAGCACAGGCCCATCTCATCTCCATAGTCCATAAAACCTTTAAAAAATCTGACTTCAGATATTTTTTGGCCCAGTCTTGCTGTTTCAGCTTATGTATCTTGTTCAGTGGTACTCGAGTTTCAGCCTTTCCTATCTTGGCCATATCTCTGAGCACTGAACACCTTGTACTTCTGGACACTCCAGGTAGGTTGCAGTTCTGGAATATGACTGGATAATGGATTCTTTTTTTTTTTTAGATAAGTTTATTTACAAATTTTTTAAAAGACAGAGTTTTCCATTATACATACTCCAACAGTATATTTCAACAAGTGTGTCTGAATATACATCCATTAAACCAATAACTTCCAGAGAGTAATTAGGACTATTTTTGGTTTCCTTTTCTGTGTTTCATCCAATTGTACCATAGATTCCAGCAGTTGTAGTAATCCGTATCCTGGTTCCTGAGTGGTTTCGTTAGACGGTTTGCTTCCGCACATTGTGTAATTTTCCAGATCAGTTTACTTTCTGAGGGTAGCAACTCGTTTTTCCATTCCTGTGCAATTAATATCCTCGCTGCTGTAATAATGTGGAGGGTCAGATACCATTTGTCCTTGTTTATTTTATCGGGTTTCATTCCCAATAAGAAGACCTCTGATTTTATCTCGACTGCATAACCTGTAGCCTCTATGATCCATTTCCTAATCTTTGACCAATATTTGCCTGCTTGGGGACAAGTCCACCATTGGTGATAGTAAGTCCCTTTATTATTTCTACATTTCCAACACTCTGGGGATATTCCTGGATACATTTTAGCAATCCTTGCTGGCGGAAGATGCCAGCGATCGACCATTTTATAGATATTTTCCTTATAGGAGGTTGCCAGTGTGAGCTTCATATTTTTTTGTCCAAATCTCATCCCATTTATCCAGGTCGGGAAAGGATGCTGGATTCTTTCCCTAGGCAATCATAGAGTCCTTAATTACCTCCTCACCAATCCACCATTGCATCAGAAACTGATAACATCTATTTCTTTTCTGACCCCAATAAGATTTTATCCAATTCCTTTGCTGTTCTATATATTCCTTCGTTCTCTTTATCCCTTCTGGTTCTTGATTGTATTTGAGTATAAGCCCACCAATCTGTCTCTATACCTGCCTTGGACATATCCTCTCGTCTTTTTGGTTCCCCTTGGGGGACTCTAGAAGGTCTTGGTAAGTCAGTGGTGATGTTGAGTATGTCATGACCTCTAGTGGAGCAAACCAAGTCGGAACCATTGAGTAATACTTAAACCTAACTCTTTCCCATGTTTCCAATAGAATTTTCCTAAGATGCTTCTTAAAGTGCCTACAATTTTTCCCCCTCTCTCTCCACATAAAATGATGCCACCCTTGTCCTAGATCATAGCCCTCTAGTGTAAGTATCTGCTTCCTTCTCAACAGTATCCAGTCTGTAACCCAAATCAAGTTTGCTGCCTGGTAATATAACTCCCATTTTGGCAACCCAAATTCTCCTCTAGCTGGTGATTCTTGAAGCATTTTCAATTTAATTCTAGCTTTCTTTTTCTGCTAAATAAATTTCCTCACATATTTATCTAATAATTTGAAGAAGCTATTTCTAATCTCACTGGGGCAGTCTGAAATAAATAAATCCATTTTGGGAGAACATAAGTTTTAAATTGTTGCTGTCCTACCATGTAGGGAGAGTTGTAGGTTTTCCCACTTTTCTAAGTCTAATTTCATTTGAGTCAGTAGTTTTAGATGATTGTCTGCTTTAATTGAAGTACACTTAGAAGTCAGCCAAATACCTAAATATTTTATCTTTTTCACAAATCTGGAGGCCCAATTTTATTTCTAATTCATTTCGTCGTTTCAATACCATATTTTTTACTATAATCTTTGTCTTATCCTTATTAATTTGGAAACCCACAACTCTGCCATATTTCTCTATCTCCTGAATTAGTTCTTTTTCTGAATCTAAGAGGGCTTCTAATATGAAGGCTAAATCATCGGCGAAGGCCTGGATTTTATATTCTTCCGTTCTAATTTTCAGTCCCTTTATCTCCTGATTACTCCTAATTTCCTGAAGAAGAGGTTCCAATATAAATATGAATAGGATCGGAGATAGTGGACATCCTTGTCTTGTTCCCTTTTTAATCTCAATCCACTCCATTTCCTCTCCATTAATTAGAATTCTGGCTGTTTGTTTAGTATAAATAGATCTTATCACCCGCATAAAATTATCCCCAAATTCCATCTTTTCCAACAAGGCAAACATAAATTTCCACTTGACTCTTTCAAATGCCTTTTGGGCATCGATAAAGATAAATGCTGCTTCTTTGTCCGAATGAGCCTCATAATACTCCAGGGCATTAATAATCATCCTCAAATTATCTCTTATTTGTCTATGTGGGAGAAACCCATTTTGATCACTGTGTATGTACTGATCCAGGAACCCTTTCATTCTCCCTGCCAGAATAGAGATAAAGATCTTATAGTCAGTATTTAGGAGAGATATAGGCCTTTAGTTTCTGATCAGTAATAAATCTGTTCCTTCCTTAGGGATCAAGGAAATATAAGCCTCTGCCCAGGAAGGTGGAATTCGACCTTCAAAGAGGACTCCATTAAAAACCTCTGTTATATATTTCGCTACCATGTCTAAGGTTTTTTTTATAAAATTCCGTGGGTAGCCCATCTATGCCAGGGGTTTCCCCAGTTTTCTGCTTCTCAATTGCCACCCAAACTTCCCTTTCTGTGATTTCTTTATTGAAAATTTGCCTTACCTCCTCCAATAAGTTGGGGAGACTCAACCTTCCTATATACTATTCAGTTTCTTGCTCCCCCCATCTTTCCCCTTATATAGTTCTGAGAAAAAATCCTGTACGATCTTCCTCTTACCTTCCATATAACTACCCACCCTCCATTGCTATCTTTCAATCCACCTGTTTTACTCCTTTCCTTTAACTTCTTAATTCTATAAATTAGCCATCTTCCAAGTTTATTAGCATTTTCGAAAAATCCTTGCTTTGCCCACTTATTTTTTTCAGCAACCTCTTCTTGATCCACTAAATTAACCTTGTGGTGAATCAACTTCTTTTCCTCTACTAGTGTCAAATCCTTCAGGTTTTCCTGTAATCTTTATCTCACAAAATATCAAAGTGCAGTGCAGTAATGAGTTAAATTACAGCGTAAAAGTCTATTTGTACAAAGAAATTAGATGAGGTATAATAGATGAGCAAATCTAAAAAGCATGCCAGTAACCTTTATCAAAGCAACCAAAAGCAATCTAAACAAGATAATAAGGATTAACCATTTATTGCATATCTACCATAAAGTCTTGCGTTTCCTGATTGGAAAACTGGAAAGCTGACTGCAATAGAAGGCTATTGACTAGTTAGTTTTCGTGAATTCACATTTTAGATCTTTTAATAAACACATCCCTTTTTGTTGTTTTTATAATTTTGACACCTAATTATAAAATTAATGTCAGAATGTATAGATTTCTTTCAGATTGGAATTTCTGATTATAGGAAATAGAATCTATTGAACCAAGTGAAAATATAGCATGAAAGGCGGATGCAGATACAAATTCCTGTAAGTCACAGTTTTTATTATAATTGAATATTAGTTGATTGTGATGTTACAATGGCATGAGATTAAAATGCATAAACTGTAAGATTTCAAACATTAGGGGGGAAATCTACCCATTGAAACACAGCGAGAACTATTTGTCTGCTTTTTTCTCCCTTACGTTTTATGCATTTATAGACATAGAACTATAGTTTACGAGGCAAAAGGCTTTGTCATTATAGAACCTGAGACAGGTACAATGTATAGGTACAGTGCCCTTTAAAACTTGAGTGCAGCCAAATTATTGAAAAAAATTATACTTGACCTAGTACATTAACCAGTTGGACAATTGAACATAAAATACTTTTTTTTAAACTCCAACAAAAGAACAGGTTTAGGAAACAAATTACTTCATATCGCTCGGAATAAATATGCCATTTTACATTCAATTACTTGTGAGAAATAAGACTGAAATCAGAAGAATCAATCATAAACTGAAATTATGGACTAGTTTGGATGTTTTCTCCAAAAATAATTTTTTAAAGTTATCTTAAAATGGAATATTTAGTAAATTATGGCAGAAATTCCAATGTAAATATGAATAGGATTGGAGATAGTGGACATCCTTGTCTTGTTCCCCTTTTAATCTCAATCCGCTCCATTTCCTCTCCATTAATTAGAATTCTGGCTGTTTGTGTAATATAAATAGATCTTATCGCCCGCATAAAATTATCCCCAAATTCCATCTTTTCCAACAAGGAAATAAATTTCCAGTTGACTCTATCAAACACCTTTGAAACATCCAGTTTGGATGTTTTCTCCAAAAAGAATTTTTTAAAGTTATCTTAAAATGGAATATTTAGTAAATTATGGCAGAAATTCAATTAAGATTCTGCATTTCATATTTCATTGGAATATTCATATTTTCAGTCTTATTGTATTGGTAATCGAAGACTTTCTCTCCCAACTAATTCAAATTGTGTATTTTGCACCATTTATTCATGAATAATGTTAAAGACTGAAACAATAACTTGCTTGCATTTTCTTTATTGGATTGTGCTAATGATATTGATAAAAGGAGTTCTATATGGCCATGTGCTTGATTTAAGTACTCTTTTAAAAACTGTTGCTTTTTCACTAGCAAACTTAGTATAGATCCTTACAAAACAGTGTGGGAAGGTCTATTTGTAAAATATAATATCCCTATTATTATATTATAATTCTAGTTGTCAGTTTGGCTAACAATTTCACAACCCTTACAGATGAAAATAAAAGGATTAACATGTTTTTCCTATGATTTTTTCTACATTGGACAAGGTTCAATTGTTTCAAGATGAGAGTGTTAAGTATAAGCCTGAACTTTCAACTTGCATGGTTTTAAAAACATAATTAACATGCATTCCTAAAAGAGAAAAAAGTAATATAATGTTCAGATCAGCTAGTTTATAGTCGTATATATTTTATTTTTCTGCCCATCTTAAATGCAGTATCGTTTTGAAAATATCATTACATTATAATGAGTTGAAAGATTTAATTTCATATAATTAGATTTCAAACATATTGTCTGCATTGAAATTTTTATAACACAGCAGAAGAAATCTCTTCTTTTCAAATCCAATTTTCATTTCCAATTTGGAATTTAATATTCTAAAATATGTTCACCTTTTTTAACAAAAGTCATACAGTACTATGCAAATGAAAATGTGTGAAAAATGCTATCATTATCTTGGTAATACCATGGACTGGTTTTCTCTATATTTACTAATATTGTATAGCTTCTGTCAGTTGTTTTAGGATCTGGCTAGTGTCAGTTTTGATGGTGTTTCTTTGGAGTCCCCATTCCCCCTTTTTACTGATCATTCTGACCATAACTGCCTTTTCCAATGAATTTGATCACGTGGCATGGCCCAAATAAGTAAGGTGGAATATTGTGGGTTTTGCTTTCCAGTGATATGTCTGGTTTTATATGCTACAGAACTTGTCACTTTTGCTGTCCAACAAATACTCAAGTGCTTTTTCCAGCACTGCATCTTGAATGAGTTGATTTTGTTCCTGTCTAGTTTTTTCATTGTCCATCTTTCACAACCATAAGTAGCTATGAGAAATATGATAACACAGACTAATCTGTGTTTTAGTTGCCAGGCTAGTGTCCTCACTTTTCTGTCTTCAATTCATACTCATCATACTCATCAATGCAGGGCAACCCAGTAAGATTTAACATTTTGTTTCCAGACTGCCTTTGCTACTTTGATCAATCCTAGGAAATGAACTCTTGCACACATTTCACTGTCAAATTTCATTGTAAACAAGTACAATGACAATAAAGATTATACTTACTTATTTTAACATTTCTATTCTTCACAGTGGTCACAAGATTGGTCTTTTTGATATCCAGGAAGAACTCCAATTACTTGATTTCTTGTTTAATTCTTTTCTTTAGAACAGGAGTGTCAAACTGAAGGCCCATGGGCAATAACCATATTGAATCCAGCCCACCAGGGCTCCATTTCTGCCTGTAATAGCCTGGGGAGGCCCAAATAGAGCCTCAGAGGCCTCCCCTGGCATGTTACATGCTGAAATGGAACATCTAGATGCCTCCCTGTTGTGTGCTGAAATGGATCCTCCAGAGGCCTCCCAGGCCATCTGAGGCTCCTTTTGGGCCTCACCAGGCCTGTTACAGGCCAAAATGGAGCCTCTGTGGGCTGGATTTGGCCCTCCCCACCCGATTTCTCATGGCTTTACTGTATTTACTCTTCAAAAAGCTGCAGAAGGGGCTGACCCAGGTGGCAGAGAAGCCGAAGTCCTTTATTCAGTGAAGCTGTAAGAACGTGAGATGTAAGTAAAACAGCTTTCCCCATCTGAATAAAAGACTGAATTCTCTGCCATGAGGGCCTGCAGGCTTAGTTTGGGCCCAGTCTTGTCAGCAAGGAGAAGCCTCCTGCTTGCTGCTGACTTGCTAGTTCAAATGAGCAGCTTTAGGGATTGTGGCATGGCAGCCAATCAACAAGGGGCTTTCAGTTCAGCCCGCTGAGACAAAGGAAGCAAGTTCCTTGTTGATTGGCTGCTGCTGCTGCCACAATCCCTGAAGCAGGAGGCT
>JAPKID020002376.1:0-13394 GCA_026931265.2 Tropidonophis doriae | reverse complement strand
TTTTAGTTGCATTTGGTTCTTTAAAACGTCCTTGTAGGATTTCATTCTGAATACAATTCCAAATGTACACTATAGTCTCTAAACCCCTTTACAGCATTGGGGGTTGAATAATTTTGACCACAACTGTATGCTTTATGTGGATTTCTGTAATTTCTTTGTTGGGCATTTCTGTAATAAATGATTTTTTTTTAATGTAATATTTTAATACTCATCTAACCAATTTTTCATTCTGAAAATTTCACAACAGATTTATGGTTTTCTTTCTAGAACGCAACATTCACTACAACATGTCTTCTTTTAATGAGTCTGTCGGGTTGGGTTATTTGAAGACCCACGCAATTGAATTTGTGAAGTATCCTTGCATTGAGGCAGCTATAATGAGGCTCTTTAGTCTTAAGAAACAAGGAGGCAACTGCAACTAACAACACACAGTACCTTAATAAAACCCAGTATAGGATGTACTTCGTGAAAAATGCCTCATGAATTAAAACATTTAAAAATTAAGATGTGAAGATATGATCATTGTACCTTTTGGTTGTTTGGTTATTCCAATTTTCCTGACTAATAATACAGCTACAATAAACGGCAAATGAGTCGGATATACCCAAAGGGAGGCAGAGTGGATTCCAGCAATTACATGCCTCAAATTTTCTGGAACGCTGGATGCCAGATGGTCTCCCTTAACTATCAGACCCCAGGTAAGCAGATTTACCCACTGACTCTAAATCTCAGAGAATGGCAGCTTGAGTAGGAGCTCTCTGCCAGATGCTGTGACTTTTGCTCCTGGCATTGTTGGAGGATTCATTCACATGGTTAAATAAAAGAATCTATGTCCAGCTAGGCAGAGAATTGGATTAAAAGTAGTAAAACAAATATCAGCATAAAACTGCACAACAGATGATAGATATATAGATATGGATGGATGAAATTTGTAGAAATAATTTCTGAATAAAAATATAAGGGACAACACCAGGAACTACAATTAATGTTATGTTATGTTGAGCCAGAGAACTTTCTTTTCTTTTTAGTAAGGGAAATAATGGTGATTAACTAGCTAGTATGGAAGCCAGTTGCTTATCCACAAAGCAGAAATTATGAATAGGTGTCACTTTTTTTGAGTTAAAAGTGTGCTGTTGATTGATGTTTGTCATGAAGGCCAATAGAAAATACATCCTTGTGACTTGGGTGCACCAAAACATTTATGGGTTGATATTTAGAATCCATTGAAGAATCAGCAAAGTAACCATAATAACTATCACTGTATGGAAGATGGTTTGAGGTCTATCAAGTTGTTTCATGAGCAATATAGCTCTTTATTCTTATTGGAAAATAATTATCAGACATGTAGGGATTGCTAACCCAACATTATAGTCCATTATGACCAATGTCCACTATTGACCATTGTCCTAATCTATAGGATGTTACTGTTCACTTAACAAACCTGTATCTTCAGAATGGAGTGATAGATATGATGGAAAAGGGGATGCAGTCTTTTAATTACATCCTTTTAGAATTTCATATTTCACAAACAACTGAAAGAACAGGAACTTATGATGAATATATTTTTCTACTGAAGTAGAAGACATATTCTTTATTTTCAAGGAATTTGTGGGATTGGCATTTTAACTAAACAGACTATCCAGAATAAAATGTATTTTTAGTTTAAAAAGACTACCCAGATAGTTATTGCTCAATAATAAGATTTAAATTATTTTTTACCTCTTCACAGATCTAGCAATGCAGTTGAATCTGGGGAAATTTGAGTATAACGGGTCTTGTGGGTAAGTAACAATATTTAACAGCTGTCGTTATAAAGAACAATGTCACTTTTAATTATGTGCTGTAAATGAAATACAGGCTGTAGAAATTCATCCTGATGTTATAGTTTATCAAAGAATCTGGGAGATCTGTCTCTGAAGGGGAGGAGAGGGTGAGGGGCAAGAGAGAAACCACATTTTGGAAATAAAGGGCTAAGGTACAAGATAGTAGAGTTTTATGTCCACATTCCAAAAACCTCAAATTTAAATATCTAAATCTAAATTTGCTGGGCAGCCTTGATTTTTTTAAAACTCATGAATAAATGTTGTTATGAATAGAGAATCAGAGCAAATTTAGATTTAAAAATCTAAATTCAGGCAATTTGGAATGTGGCTTTTCCTGTTAGTAGTAATTTAATTTCTCGTCCACTTAAGCAGGCAACCTCTGCCCCTTATTTGGCTAATAGTCCCCGTTGTTCCCATCTGAGGATGATCGCCTAAAATACAAAGGTTGGGGATTTGGAGTACAGATCAGTTTTCCTTAAGATTTTTAAAAATTATTAAGCAGCTTTTGTCTGCAAGATTTATCTGCTATCAATTGATATACAAAAGTTGAACTAGTTTTGAATCGCAACAGCTCCCAACTAAAAACCCTAGATATTTTCTTACGAGTAGAGCACTCCAGATTTCCTCTGGTATCTTCTATGCCTGTTTATTTATTTAATTGAAACATTGAAAATACGACTTAACAGGTTTGTGATATATAGAATATTAAAACCTTTGAAAAGAAATACAAGAAGTAATATAATTTTGCCCTTTGTAACTTTTGGAAAGGGATCCCAAGTCTGAAATATAACTAAGTGGGAAGGACAGAAGAGTTCATGTTGATAATTCTGAGCAACAGTTTTTAAATGTAACATTCTTGAAATACATAACTTAGTTCCCAAACTGTGTGCTCATTTTTTTATTGATTAATAAAAAGCTAATGTCCCACCTGTAAATTAAAGAAGGCAACATAGAAGCTTGGACATTTATCAGAACTGCTCCGAGAGTGATACGGCAGCTCTCTAAGTTTGTTAAATAACTATGAATAATTAAATAGGTTTCTTCATTGCCTTATTGCAAATTCTGTGTGTATTACTTCATGGTGTACATTCAATTTTCGAAAAGGAGAGATTGTGCATCTTTATATATGGATATGCAAAATAAGGGAGGAATTTGTGAAGAACTATGGAAATGAACTATGAATTGGGACATATTCTTGGCATGAGATTTTCCCACTGAGTTTAGTATATGTGTTTACAGCAAATGCATTTTATACATTGTGGGAAGAAAAGGAAAGAAGAAAGAAGGAAAAGAATGACTGTAAAATAACCAGACCAGAAACTGGAACTTATACGCAATCCCTAGGAATATTAAGGAGTTATCTTTGTTTCCTTTTGATGTCGCTGCTGGGAGTTGTTTTTTGTTTCTTTGATTTTGTTTTTGTCACTTGCTATGCAACAGAATTCCACAATCACAAGTTTGCACTGAACTTTTGAATCATAGCAGGGCAGGTTGGAATCTTCCACCTTGTCCACACTAAAGAAAAAATTCAGCCTTGGCCAAAATGGCTAGGCTTAATTTCAACCAAGTCTTTTGTTTCCTAAAAGACATTAGGTTTATGATTAACATTGTCACAATCACAAATGTGGTTGTCAAAGTGATTATCATTGCCATGGTGAATAGACTTTTCACTGAGTTGGGGTTCTCATCACCACAAAAGACTCATTTGGCAGTTCTGGTGGCTGGCAAAAATTTTACTGCATTTTTTTTTCACGTCAAAAAAGGGAGGGAAAACCAACTGATTGTGAAATAGATTTCAGTTTTAAAATTATCTAGACAAGGAAATAACCCCAGATGACTTATATTGACATGTGGATGTACTGTGAAAGACCCAATCCAACCCAAACTATGTGCAACAGGAAAAATAGATACTGAAGTGGTTAAATTATTCAGCCAAACATTGAGTAGAAAACCTTGTCATATGCTTGTTTAGTTGCCCTTATTAGTGTAAATTTGAATGTGTAAGTTGAATTAGTAATTTCTTAAAGGAAATGTTTCAGATGGGATGAATGCATGTGATGTATTATCTCATTCTGATTACTGTAGGTTTTTTTTTCACCGTTCCGTGAATAAATTTTAGATTTTTCTATTTTGAATATACATTCCAAAAACAATACTTTTCTATCCTTATTTATTTTCAGCTGATTATATGCTTTATATGCATGATTTGTAAGGCAACTAATAACAATAATGCATTTAATTTAAAAGAGATTAAAAGGAAACATAAGTAGTTTTATCTAAATGTGTGTTTTGATTTTTTTCTGTAAAGTTATCTTCTTAAGCCAGATTTCATGCGGCGTCCTGATCGGACATTTGACCCTTTTTCTGAGACTCCTGTGGATGGTGTTATTGCTGCAACTTGTTCCGTGCAGGTAGGAAGCATCTAGGACAATGCAGCCTAGAAAAGGGAATATTTGAAATAGGCTACTTCAGATACCTGAAGCTGTTTTAACATATAAAGTAAGGGCTACAGGTCATAAATGAATAACATATGTATATGAATAACATTAAACATTGATATACACTTGAATGTGTTAAATTTCCCATTGGACTGAACATTTTTATGCTTCCATTTCAAGGTCATATCTGGTCAATTTTTATCAGACAAAAAAATTGGCACTTACGTAGAGGTGGATATGTATGGCCTTCCCACTGACACGATACGAAAGGAATTCCGAACACGGATGGTGATGAACAATGGCTTAAATCCTGTTTACAATGAAGAATGTTTTGTGTTCCGAAAGGTATGTATTTTGGATGCCTGAGTTATGCCTTTCAGGTTTTATGAATAATACTTTGCCTCAATATTTTTCCTAAACAAGAAACCTTTAAGGAAAAGATCCACCAATGTGATGTCCCCTCAATAGTGTTGAGATAAATCCTCCCCAAATGCTCAGCTAAAATTTCAACTCTGGGCATTGCAGGCACATCACTTCAGTGAAACAATGATTTGGGGATGGCTGATTTAGGAGACCAGATCTTGCACTTTTTCCCTTCATCCACCATGATGCACTTTTTGTCATGGGATAGAGTTAACTAAATCTGGATTTTTTATTTTTTTTTAAAGGGAAACTCTTGTAGCTATCACATGATTTTTATTTTTCTGTTTGGCTTTTCCCTCTTCTTGCTTCCTCTTCCTCTTCTTCCTCCCTCTTGGAGGAACAGCCTCGTTCGTGGCTATGGCTATGCCTGTGTTCCAGGTATGCAGTCTGCTCAGAATGAGCTCCGGCTGGGGAACCTCTGCCTTCCTTGGAGATTACAACTTCTTCCCTGCCCTGCCAGTGGCTGCTATCTTGCACTGTTCCTTCAGCCAAGAGGGCAGGTGAGACCCTGCATCCAAAGCTAAGGTCAATGTCATTACATGGATTCAGTCAGGGGGTGCTGCCTCTGCTTCGGAGGCCGGCTCCCTCGTCCTGTCTGCGTCGTGTATATTTCTTCTCTCTTCCACCACAAGTGTTCTAGACACCATTTGGAGAAAAGTAGTCTCTTTTTTTTAAAAAAATGCTTCTGGGGGTGAGTTTACTTGTGCCATTTTACAAAACAGTCCCATCACCATAGTTGCAAGGGGCAAATGTTTCAAGAGGAATGATTTCCTTGCATATTCTTACTCTTGGTTTTAAGTCTGCACCAGAACAAAGTGGTACACTGTGGGAAGCTCAGTCAACATTTTGGCTTACATGACAAATGACAAAATCCTTTGTTTGCAATCATGGATGCAGGACTTGGAAATATGTTTATCCCTGTAGTGATCTATGGGGCAGCCAAATTTGGAAATAATGTACCGTTTTGAATATTAGAGAACCCAAAGGGCTACCCAAATGACAACGGAGGCTCTCCCCCTCTGAAGACAGGTTTCCAGTAGTGGGGAGATTTTAAAGGCTAGAAATAAGGCAAGTCAGAGACGACAGATTTGCAGAATTATGCCTGGTGCAGAGAAAATAGATAAAGATATATTTTTTTTGGTCTTTTACTCAGTATTGCCATTAGGGTTATCTAATGATAATGCATGATAGGAGATTCATAAGAAGCACAAGACTTTTCCATGTGATGCTTAATTAAACTGTTGTCATAAGATGTCATGATGGCCAATAAATTGAACAGCTTTAAAAGGAAATTAAGCAAAATTTATGGAGGACAAAACTACCGACAGTTAGCAACCATGAGGTCTGTATATTATTGGGAGTGTTACAGGTAGTAAGC
Source organism: Tropidonophis doriae (assembly GCA_026931265.2). Classification (NCBI taxonomy): domain Eukaryota; kingdom Metazoa; phylum Chordata; class Lepidosauria; order Squamata; family Natricidae; genus Tropidonophis; species Tropidonophis doriae. Next base: position 7,332 of record JAPKID020002376.1, on the reverse strand, counting down.
CTCTCAATATCATTTGCAGTCTTCTGGTTTCCCCATAGATGTCAACAGGTCAGTAAAGAAAATCAAATATTGGACTAGAGAGAGTTTTGGGCTGATTCAGTGGGGCTTCTCTTAATTTTCATTCCTATAAGGCAGGTATACACTTTCTGTACCACTTTGTGATAAAATTGGATATTACTTTTGTAGAAGAACTTCTTGCCAAGGAAAATAAGTAGTCTAATCTTGTTATTAACCCAGCAAGGAAGGTTTTTTTAAAAAAACAAATAAGAGAACTTTTCAAGTCTGTATTTTCCATGCAATAAAATCTCATTTCAATCTGAAGAAATACCAAGTTCAGTAAAGCACAGTTAAGCTGCACTATGGTTAAGCTTCACCATGTTGCTTGCGCATACATAATCATTAGCCCCTGAAATTGCGTAAAAAGATTTGTCAAAATGCACATGCAGATTCACTCTAAAGGGCAATCCCCTGGTGTCTATATTTTTTTCTATACCATTCTACTTTAATTTTTTTTTTGTCAACTAAAGTTTATCCAGAACTGTGTACGTTAATGGTGCTGTCATGACAGTGTCTTCTTTCCTTTTACTTGTTCTGTTGTCCAGAATGCAGAACAATTACCTGCTTTTTTTCCCTCTTTGTGATGTACTTTTCTGGCTAGTATCATGCCTATTTTAGTTATGGTTGGGGGCCAAATATAGTGGCATGACCCAGGTTTTATGCAACCGATACATAACCTAATAACATTTGAAATATATCAGAAAAATTGCACAGCCCAAGGCCTTCATACTAGGAGAATTATGTAATATGGTTAATTAGGATTGATTGTTTGTTAATTACTTAGTATGACTCTCATGCAAAAACCTAACAGGTGCAGGTAGTCCTGGACTCATTTAGTGACTGTTCTAAGTTACAACATCTCTGAAAAAGGTGACTTACGACCGTTTTTCACAGTTACAACTGTTGCTGCATCCCCGTGGTCACACGATCAAAATTCCACCACTTGACAACCGGTTTACATTTATAAACAATTGCGGAGTCCTGGGATCACGTGATCCACCACTTGTGACCTTCTCACAAGAAAAGTCAATGGGGAAGTCAGATTCATTTATCAGTTGTGTTATTAACTTAACATCTGCAGTGATTCATTTAACTGTGGCAAGAAAGTTCGTAAAATGGGACAAAATTCACTTAACAACTGACTCACATAGCAACATAGATTTTGGGCTCAATTGTGATCGTAAGTCCAGGACTACCTATAATGTGTGAATTGTGTTTTATTGTCTACCTGTTTTTTTACAAAAATAAAACTACTGCTGTTGTAATACATATTCTGTGTCGTTATTCTTCTGTAAGCTATTACTCAATTGTGATATGATATTTTAGTATTTATGTTGGGTCAGTATTGAGCTGTATTAACTATGCATGCTAGTTGGTATAGTTCCTATTATTTGCCAAATGATAGCCTAATCCTCTGAGGCCCTTTGTTAATTGCAGAAGTCAAAAACTAGACAAGGCTACTTAAATTGAATCTTTCCTTTAACAGGCAGCCAGAAGAAGGGATTGCTTATATTATGGAAATGTATATATCAAAAAATAAAAGGTGAATAACTTAAAAGTATGGAAAATAGCAGCTTCTTAGGCAAAATGTTTTAAAGAGCCTTATGATATGGAATATTTTAATATAGCACTTAATATACGTATCTTTAGAAATCTTTTTAATTCTTTAAGATATTTTACCTGCAACTTGAGATTATTATCCCATACAGTTTTGGCAGAAGCTACTGCCAATTTTTCCTTATTCAGACAATTTTGCATTTACTCTAACTAAACTTAACCTAGTATTTTGAGATATCTCATTCTTGCTATGGATTGATGCCTGAAGGGATCCAGGCTGTGATACAATACCAGCACTAATTATTTGCATTAGCTAAAAAAAAAAGATTTTTTGGTGTTCCGTCAACGGAATCCTGGTGTTACAATGCATTAAGCAATGGTCTTTTTTGTTTCTCATAATAATTTGTTGCCTTGTCCTCTGCAATTTGAGAAATAGAAAAGACCTATATCCACTTACAATCAGCATTGGTGCAACTTGGACTAATTTAGGTGAAGTCACACAATGTGGTGGTAGAGAGCTATTCAAAAGGAAATTCCTCCTAACATTTTCTCTGTATTTGAAAACAAAAGTTCGGGATCCCTTATCTTTATAACCTTGTTTATCTTAATCTTTTTTTTTATTAGAGAATTTAGAATGTTGGCTGTAAACATTTGGGGAGGAAAGTAGGATTGTAACTCCATCCTGATTAAAAAAAATACTAGCCTTTAGTATAGTACTATGAGGAGTTTTAAACCTTGTTTTTCTGCCAATCGCATGATAAGCCTCAGTCCCCTTGAGAGTGGGTGGCTAAATTTGATAAATAAAGTCCAATTCTTCATGTTGGCACTAATTGATAGTTAGAAACGTTATCCCTCATAGGGACTTTGGAACTTGAGTGTTTGCTTGCATACTTTTTAATTAGATAACTTCATCAGTGCTACTAAGTGTGTAATTTGCTCCCTGTTCATGTGTAGTAGCTTGCCCTACCATTGTTAGTGGAGGTGTGGTTTTCTGCTTGGCAGTTCCTTGATTAAGGTATTTCTGTTTGATCATTTAACAATAGCAATAGAACTTAGACTTACTGTATATGCCGCTTCACAGTACAGCCTTCTCCAAGCGGTTTACAGAATCAGCAAACTGCCCCCAACAATCTGGGTCTTCATTTTACCAACCTCAGAAGGATGGAAGGCTGAGTCAATCTTGAGCCTGATGAGATTTGAACTGTCAAATTGCAGGCAAACGGTAATCAGAGAAGTAGCCTGCACTACTGCATTCTCATCACTCCGCCACTGCGGCTTCCTACCAGGTATTAATTCCTGCTTATCTGCATATTGGCTGCTACAGAATGTAACCTGGTCTTTGTGTTCCCTCCTGCTACTATATAAACAAGGAGCAAACCCCACTCATCCCTGGTGCTGATGATACTACTTAGTTGGATAATAAAATGTCTGCAAGCTAACAACCAAGTTCAGAGAGCAACAAGGACTCCACAGTTCAACTTTGAATTATATATGTTCTCTTCTATGTGAACATTATCTCTTTCCTGCGTGAGAATCCTTTAGACTTGGTTTGCCTGCTAAGGTGATAAGAAAGAAAATGTTTTTGTTCATCAAAGATTGTATTTCTGTGCATGACACAGATGAATTGCACAGCTAATAAAAATGTAGATATTTTGGAATGGGATACTCTTTGGAGAAAGCATGCCTATGCTACTGTAATAGTACTGAGTACTCAGTAGGCTAACGTAACCTTTGAAGATTCATTTATTCTAATCACTCTTCTAATTGTTTTTATTCCTCTAAATTTCTGGAGTTTTCATTTTTAGAAAGAAAAGCAAAGTAACAGAATTAAATAACATGGATTGGCTATTTTTAGAGACATAAATCAATAACCGAAATTCCTAATGTATTCTGTGTAAGATGAACACACAGTGCCACCCAAGATGTCATTCAAGAAAGCCTAATAATATTGTAAATATGTAATCAAACATCCGTTTGGGCCAAACTCTTAGAACCTGGTTCCAGATGGGGTTGCTGGATTCCTTCAACGATTACAAGGCAGGAATGTGTTGACTAATGAGCCTGAATAACCACCTTTATTCTGGGGATTCTTAGGTGATTCTACCAGATCTTGCAGTCTTGAGGATAGCAGTTTATGACGACAACAATAAGTTGATTGGTCAAAGGATATTGCCACTGGATGGGCTTCAGGCAGGCTATCGACACATTTCCCTTCGAAATGAAGGCAACAAGCCATTGTCTCTGCCAACGGTTTTTTGCAACATTGTACTTAAAACTTATGTGCCTGATGGTTTTGGAGGTAAATGCTTCTATCATATATTTTATTTGGAGTGAATTAATTGGGAAGGATTATGGACATTTTACAGCACAATTCAGAAATTAGGCCCTATCAATCCTCAGCCCACTTTTTATGCCTTTCAGCCAGGCTGACAAAAATGGATAATGCATGTAATCACCTATTGAGGTGGGAAGCTCACAGAATAACTTTATGCAAGTATAAAAATAAGCTTAACACATTTTAAAAATTCATACGCATACACTCTGTCATCCTTCCCAACTTTCCAGCTGAGTATCTTAGCTCAGCCAAACATACGATGTAGTTCCATCTGCTTTATATCTTTCCTGCAGCTACTGTAGCCCTACTGTATTTTCCTAACCTTTGAGAGTCTTGAATATTTCTTAGCCTTGTGCTGAAAATAATGGAAAAAGTTTGCAATGAACCTGGGAATTTATCACATGCTTTCCCCCCAGTCCCATTGAAATGAGTGCAGTTTTAGCAGATTAGAGTTGCCTTTTGTAAGAGGCCTGCTTCCCATTTACAGATGTTTTGTGGCATGTGGGAAATGGAATTTGCCTCTTTTGCTATTTGTTTGAGAGGGGTGGCCATACAAATTGATTGATGCTCCTAAGCTAAGGAATGCATATCTTTGAAAGTTAAAGTTGGTCCCAATTTGATATGTAATTGGAAAGATGATGATGATGATTACTAGTAGTAGTATTATCAGATGGCATTAAGACAACTGATAAAATACTGTTTTATAATCTTCAGGGCTTCACATATTTCATTAAACCAAGGAAAGACATATCCTGAGGTTTTTTTTAAAGTAATGGTATGAATGTCACCAATGTAGGGAAATATTGTCCTTGAGAAATTGTTGGGGAATTTTTCATCCCTCTGGAAAAATGAAAATGAACGGTATATCCATTTCTCTGACCCTCAAACATGTTTTTATCTCTCCAAGTCCAGGATAGCTTGGTATAATAGCCACCAAAGCTAGATTTGAAAACACTCATTTGACCTTGTCTGTTAATAATGGTGAGTTTTTTTAATGAGAAAAAAACTCTGCCCCAATTGCCCAATGCCTGATTCTTCAAGGTAGCTATTTTAGCAAGCAAAGTGAAAAAGGGGGCTCGGGGTATGTGTCAGATATTTTGATTGGACAACAACACAATGGGATGGTATTAATCAGAACAGAGCCTCTTCTGCCCCCAACAAAATCCAAATAGTTTTGTTTTACTTCTATCTATGATGTGATTGTGTGAATTGAAATAAGATTTGAATACTGTGTAGAATATTAGGCATATTTCTGGAATTACTGCAAGATGGTGCACACATTGGTAAGAAGAGGTTTTGTGTGAGGTTTTTGTGACTTTTTTTTTTTTGAAATGAGACCATTTTACAAAGCCACTAGAGATGAAATGTCAGCAAGAGGTCCAGCAAAGTGCATAATTTCCTGATAAATAGGGCAATGTGGGAAGAAGCATGTCTTTATCATGCAAAGGCAATGTTTGGCCTTTCCACGCATGAAGAAAGCAAGATTTGGGGCAGTTGTACATGTATGCACTCTTACATACACACTCACATTCACACACACACACACACACACACACACACACACACACATATATCTTGCCCCCCTTGCATAAAAAAGAGCTTTGTGTGCTCATGCATGTACATGCATGTTACTTTTTTCATATTATTTCTCTTAAGCTGATGGAACTTGTTGCTGGCCTTACGCTTCTGCATCTCAGATTTATGAAGACTTTTCATGTTATCACTTCTCACGATTAGAGAGACAGTAATGCATGATAAAATTAAGCAGAGCCGTTGGATGGAATTATGTGAGGGGTTTTAAAGGGATCTGAAGTTGAAAATAGCTTGACTACTTATTTAAATTCCTTTTTAGATATTGTGGATGCCTTGTCAGATCCAAAGAAATTTTTATCTGTCATGGAGAAAAGAGCAGACCAGATGAGAGCTATGGGAATTGAAACGGTAAGGAGTAATTAACCTTGGATATGGAATTGATTTGCATTTTTTTTTCCAGGACCCTCTTTTAGCAGAATATTTAAAAGATTAGAATGACAGACAACATTGGCTGTTTTTTTGTCGCTTCACTGTGGCTAAAATTAAACATTTTTATTATCAGGAGTGTAGAAGGTAAGTTTCAAAGGAGATGGCTGGAGGCAAAATTCTGGTGCTCTTCCTCTAATCTACTTTATGCCATTGTGTCCCAGCAATACCACTCTGGATTCTACATAGACAGGAGAGACTTTGCATAAAAGAACTAAGAAATGCAAATTTAATATCAGAACTCAGAACAAGGAAAGAGTTATAGCAGAGTATTTTAGTTTTCCAGGACATATCTCAATGTAGCAATTTGGGAACTATGTCTCCCCCAGCCCCCAAACCCCTCAATCAGATGTGAGACAGTTCAGCTTCATATAATTCAGGCTTTCAGACGTTCAGAACAAACACAGTTTGTTCTTATCCATTACAAGTGTGAACTGATAAGGCGCTTGTAATCTGTCCCCCATAGAACCTTCATCTGCATTGTTACCATGTCTTCCCTCTCGCTACTCCTCTCCATCCCTATGTAATTTAATCCTATTGCAGTCGTGCCACTCTAATAAAGGGAGCTGCTGCGTGCAAAAGCTTGTGCCTTAAAATAAAAATTATTTTCAAAAATGCTACCAAATTTCCAATCTCTTCTTCTACAGTCATTTAGGGTATTGGAGCCATTGTTGGGTACCTGATGCTTTATTGTTGATGATCAGATATATTGTTGCTGTTTTATGCTTTTTGTTTTACATACACATTTATTATTTTGCTTTTGTACTGTCACTTGACAGTACAGACGACCCAAGTCAGTTGGAATCAGGAAGCAGAAATTAATTAATTAATTGGTTGATTGATTGATTGATTAATTAATTAATTTTGCCTCTTAAGATTAATTAGTAAGTTTGTGATCCAGCAACTAGCAAACAGCTGTAGCGCTGCCTGTAAGCAATCTGGAAAGAAACCCTATGACCCCAAAGCCTCTCACAGAATTGTACCACCAAAATTGGCAGCAAATTTCAATATGTTTTTCCAAGAAGAAATTAAGCAGAGCAAACATGTTAAGCCACTAAGAGGCTTAACACACTAATAGCAATATATTCAACCCTTCACCAAAACTGAGTTCATTGCATTGCTATCAGGACCATGGCTGCCAAAATGTTAACTTAGGAGTAGTTAAGCCACTAAATATAAAAAGTTGCCTATCTCTGTGCTAAGCAATATTACTCATTTCAGACCCTTTAAATACTAAGTCCATAAGCTTTTGAATTGAAATGGAGAGCATGCTAATAATTGTTAAAGGTTCGGAAGAACACGCGACTCAGCATTAGGTTAAGCTCATTCTTTATTGTAAGTGACTACAGCTCTGCCGACAGCGA
>JAPKID020002375.1:0-13397 GCA_026931265.2 Tropidonophis doriae | reverse complement strand
TAATGTCCAGTACCCACAGCCCCTCCCTCCCCATTTCTAAATGGCAGCCGAAGCAAGCAATAAAGTGGAGGCTGACAGCCCCCCCCTCTTCCTAGGGATTACTCTCCATGGGATCCTCACACAAGACCTTGGGCCCTTTCCTGGGGATCTAAGAGCTCAGCCTCTGGCATGGAGCAACTTCAGAAGGGCTCTCCAGTCCCACAAATAGTCAGCTATCCAGTTGTTTGGGGGCACCCAGGAGGCCAGTGAGAGACCTTCTGGAAAGACCCTGGTGATCGCCTGACTTTGCACCAGTCGATTCCACATCTGATGCCTTGTGCAGCAATTACAATTACAGGGGACCATCAAAGGTAGCCCCATATAAACCATGTTTATGCTAGCCTGTAGCCAAAGTAGGGATAATTGTTGCTAAGTCCGACTGGCTGAGGCAACGTCACAGCTGAACCCAAAGATTGAAGTGGGCAAAGGTTAACCTGGTTCTTTGAAGGAATCCATTTTCTGGCTCGGCATGCTTCAGTGAGTGGCAAATCAACCCCAAAGGACAGATTAAAGGAAACGGTGTACTTTCAGGGAAATTAACCAAGGCTAAACCAAATTCAGCTGCTGTGTTTGTAACCCAAGCCAGTTTTAATTTAGAGTCATCAAAGATGCTTGCAATGCAGGGCTGTAAGCATGTTGTTCTGCAGAACTTGCTTCCTCCTCCTCCTCCTCCTCCTCCTCCTCTCTTGGCCATTTTCTCATTGGGCTTCCTCTCTTCCTACACAGATGTCTTAAACAGTTGTCCCCATGATTGGCTCTCCAGGATATGGGCTTGCTACAAGGTCTTTGATGAACACAAGAACTGGAATGATGCTGAGGTGAGAAGTGCTGTGTGTCTGTGAACCTCCTAGCCCAGGCAGAGAAGAAGTCTAGGCAGAGCCTTGAGTAACACTCAAGTCCCTCTGGTTGGGCTGAAGGGGAGGGACACTAGGTTGTGTGCATGAAAAGGAAGCAAGGACCATTATCTTAGGAGAGTCTGAAAGGCAATTGTTCCCCAGACAATATCCTGGTCTGGGCTTCCCTGGCTGGTATCGGTTGGGCAGTGCATGACCCAGACAAGAGATTTCCTGGTGTTTCACCGGCAACTCTGGTAGCATCTTCAGAGTCTCCTTGACTCCGAAGGGATGAGAATCTGAGAGTTTGTCTCCTGAATCTGGAATTGTTCCAAGAGCTGCAGAATCTAGAAAGGGCATCTGAAGGGGACTCAATGCCGTCAAGACAGCAGCTAGGACCACACAATCAGATTCCCTGACTCTTTTCTCACTTTCACAAACTAACACACACACACACACACACATACAGAGACAGACACACACGTACACACTTCCTTGTCTCCTTAACAAGTGCCTTTCTCCCTTGTTGCTCCCTCCAAGATGTTCTGCAGGAAATACAAGCCAGGCTGCCACCTGGCCTCCATTCATAACAGTGAAGAGTCGGCTGACTTGGCTGAATACGTCTCCGACTACCTCAAAAATGGTGGAAATGTCTGGATTGGACTGAATGACCCACAGAGAGTAGGTCCCTTTCGGTTGCGAATGTCCGTTGATTCATTTGTACTGTTTTCACAAAGGGTTTTTTTTTATTCAAAAAGTTTTATTGGTTTTTACAATTTTTTCTAGAAGAAAGGGTACATAGGGTAATAAGAAATATTTTGAAGGCATCCATATCAGGGGTGCAGGCCGCACAAAGGCTTCATACAGAGATTAATTATTCTTCCATTTAAAGCAGCATGGGTTACATACATCTTGCATTCAATACGTTATTTCAACAAGGCTTCCGAGCAAAGACGAAGAGAAAAAGGATTACAATATTTAAAAAAAATCATCTAGACAGTCTGAGCTTTAATTACTATATTCTCATCCTCCCTCCCACCAGTAGATGGCCTCAGGGCCCCTCCTTTACCTCCGCCGGGATCAGGGCACATTATTTTTTCCAGAAATGAGGAAAAAGTTGAATATTAATGAATGGTTATAAAATTAATATTTTTTTCTCCAAGTTTTAGCCTGTAAGTCCATTTGAATTTTGCATTACCTTAATTTACCTTGTACTATTGATAGTATCTCTTTCTATAGTATAATACTAGCATAGAAAAGTTGTTTGTCTAATTGAAATACTTTCCTTTCAGGTCTTCAAAATTGTGATTAAAGGTTCAGTTTTCTTCCAAATAAATAACTTTCATACATCTACAGCGACTAGAGCTTTCCCTTTATATTTATATTTCTGTAATTCAAGGGTGTGGGGATTCAAAACAGCAAACCATGTGGTTCTAAACTTATTTTTATACAAAAAAGTGACTTTGCTAGGTTACTCAACAATACAAAGTCTGAAGCTTATTAAATAACTAATAAGTATTTGGGTTGCATGGTGGCAGAATATTACTTGTTCAATTCTGACTATGGAAGGTATTTTTTAAGCAAAGTCTTCAACTTACAACTATAATGGAGTCTGCTCATGATAGTCATAGACTGTAATGGTTGTAAACTGAGTCATCCATGTCAGAGGTCTCCAATCTTGGCAACTTTAAGCGAGGCGGATTTCAACTCTCTGAATTTTGGGAGTTGAAGTTCGCCAGGCTTAATGTTGCCAAGTTTGGAGATCCATGTGACACAGGTTTTACCTTTTTGTGGTGGTTGTTAAGAAAATGCTGAGATCACAAAACAATTGCTGTGTCATTAAGCTAAACAATGTTTCACTATGGACCAATTTTGCCAAAAGTCAGAAGTTAAATGCTGATTTTAGATCAAACATAGTGACATGATTATGGGATGCTGCAAATGGTGGCATGGTTGTCGAGTGCCAGATTTGAGTTCATGTGACTGGGGAGGGTGTTGCCATCAGAGCTTTGTTACTAGATCATAAATAACCCCAGGGAGCTCCATCGTAACTTTTGAACAGTCGTTAAGCAACCAGTCTAAGTTGAGGACTACCTGTATTTTTAAAAGGTCTAAAAATGGACTATGATTTTCTTCAGTGAATTAGTTTTATTAACAGTATGTATATGTTTGAGTTGAACAATAAAGCAACCATTTGATGAAAGAGCTATGAAAATTGAATGACTTTAATCCTTGTTTTGAGCACTTATCATGGCTCAACCAGAATGAATGTTCCCAGAGACTAGTTTTCAGGCTCTTAGAATTGCCCAATTTCTGAATAACCTCTGGACAATTCCTGGGTTAGAAGAGAAAGAGAAAAATAATAATTGCTAGTATATATGGGCTTGGTTTGGAAAGTTGTTGACTTTGGCAAAAATTTTCAAAGAAAGTGTTGATAGAAAATAAATAGAAGCAAAGAATGCATTTTGATCATAAATAAAGATGATCATATAGCTAAAGCATGTGGTTACTTTTGAATTAGGTCTGTATCTCTATTTTTATTGCTTTTTTTTCTGTTTTGTAGCCTTTCATGTCTCCTCGATATCCAGGAGGCCCAAGGCCACCTTTAAGGATACCCAATCAGGTAAAAAAATTTAATCAGTGAAACATTTACCTGGGAGAGGCAATCTTTTACTTATTTTTGAAAATAACAGGTCTACATTTATGATGTAGATATTGACATAATGTTTATTGTATGAGGATGTATCTAAAGATATTACAGCAGATAAACAAATTCTTTATATAAATGACTGTCTTTAAAATACCATACATTTAAATTTGATTTTATGGGAAAATAATATACAAAATAAATTGGGATTAATTGTAAAAAAAAGGTAAATTTGGATTACCATTCTTTTAGGGTAAAATTGTAGGGTTTTTAAAAATAAAAATAGATTGTGTGTTTTTTTAAAAATTGTTCTGAAAACTTTTTAATAGGCACTAGGAGGTGTCCCAGGAAGTCAGCCATTATTGCCTAGTGGGATGGATCCAACACGGCAGCAAGGTAAATTATCAATAGAAATAACTGAATAAATAACTGTTTTATCATCAAACTTCCATTTGTTAAATACAAATTCCGTTTTCCAGCGTGAGCTTGTGTGATGGCCAGCTGATCGGCGTGTGCTCATGCGCAGCAGTAACTGGAAGACTTGCTGGCTGGGACGCATGTACATGCTGAAAATCAGAAGGACATTTTCTGGTGCTGACAGCCTCCCATGGGATCCACAAAGTGGCAGGTCCTTCCAAAAGGCTAACAGGGATGGAGTTGACCTCACCTCAGGGAGGAATGATATTTCAAAGAGCAGGAGCCATAGCAGAAAAGACACATCATCTAGTTCCCATTAGATTGCACTCTTTAGCAGATGGGACCCACAAAGTTTGTTTTCTTCACTGAATCATGCAATTTCATAGATTTTCATGTTTGTAAAATGTTATTGATTGTGGGGCAGCAGAATTATCTTAAAGATCCTTTTAGCCTAATGAGATTTATTAGCCTTTTTGTTATTAAAGGTTTTAAATAATTTAAAATACATCCTGCTGCTGCACATTTTTCAGCTCTTGTACAAGATGATATATTTAGTTGACAAAATTCATATTGAACAACAATTTATGTTATGCAGCACTAATATATCTAAATGTTTATGTCTATCACCAATACGAGTTGCAGGGAAAATGCTTTCCCTAAATACTGTTCTCCTAAATTTATTAATTTGGCAGTTTAGTTAAAATAAAGTTTGTGGGGAGAAAATCCTATGCTTTTAAGCAAACCAAAATGAGAGGAATGGGAGACATCAACTTTGAAGAGGAATTCACTTTGAATCTGAATGGAAGAAAAATGACTGAGTTTGTATCTGACACAACTTTTTACAAAATATTTTAACCATAGGAAAGAGAAATTTTCACTCTGATTAAAATGCATTTATAATCTGAATCAGTCTGATTAAACAATTAAAATTGCATTTTTTTCATGAATCTTTTAGGTCATCCAAATATGGGAGGACCAATGCAGAGGATGACTCCACCTAGGGGAATGGTCCCACTAGGCCCGCAGGTATATTGCTCTAATTGTCTTACATATGATCACATTTATCATAATTTCCTATGAGAGAAAGAGAAACAAAGAGGTGTATTCTTACAGTACACATATTTTGCTACTTGAAGCTATTGTACATAATTTATCTGAAAGATTTGAACAAGGATGAGAACATGCACACAGCTTATTTTAATTAGATTCAAAGATAAATTGCTGTTAAAATACAGAGCCTTAAAACGTCAGAACTTTATGCAGTTTTGGTGTTTAAAGCCTGAACATTTAACTTTAGCTTTAGAATGCTTCATAATTTTAGAATTATCTGTTATATTTGTTTATGTACACTTGTAAGCCATCAAGAGCTTATAAATTTATAAATAAATAAAGCTTCTTTACTTATATAACCCATTTATATATTAAATTTATGATTTATAAATTGATAAGAACATACAGAAGCATTGTGTGTTTGATATTGGGAGCAAATTTGGCAATACACTTGTAATAGAATTCTGTCAATAACTTACTACATTACATTCTTTGTAAAATACTTTTTTAAATGTTCTAATCACATTTAGTTAAAATAAATATGGTTAAAATATACAAATTAATTTACCTCACCTTAATTAAAGTTGCCTAACATTAAATAAAGCATCAGGCTTCCACTATTTCTTTGGTTAATATTACATCTCACTGGAATATCATATTACAGATATTCCTCCAATAAATGCAAAATACTATCTAGAGAAAAAACATGAAAGACATCAAATGAATAATTTTACAGATTTTCCTTTGTAGATCCCTTCCTTTGAAATAGGCCAGGTCAGGAAACAAATGCCACAAAGATTACAAGAACTCTTATTATTTCCTTCTCACTCCCTTTCCATGCTAGGCAGGTGTTTACCTAACAGCTGTTGATACCTTCTTAAGGCTCTATACTTGTTTTAAGTCACATTAGCCAAAATCTTTCCCAGCTTTTCATTTTAAAAAATATTTTCCCCATTTCACCTTGCTCTTAATTTGTGAAGGAGATCAAAATCCAGCCAACAGCATTTAGAACAATTTAAAAATAAACTAACAAACCCACAAAATTCTGTGAAAACTTATATTTATAACCATTTTCCTCAGATTTATTTTAATCAGATAAAATTGTGATGACTAAAATTTTTAATAAAAATTGTTTTCTTCCAGAAACTGAAATAAGAACTATTTTAATGGTTTTAAACAATCTAGTCCGGTGATGGTGAACCTTTTTCTTATGATGTGCCAAAATTGCATTCGCGTGTGACCGCTTCCCAGACTCTGAAGGCTTTCCTGAAGCCTGGGAAAGGTGAAAATGGCTTCCCCAGAGGGTCTCCAGAAACAGGTTGTTTCCGAACTTCCAGTTGGCTTGTTGGGGACTTTTTTCGCACTCTGCAGGTTTCAGCAAAGCCTCCGGAAGCTGGGGAGGGTGAAAAACAGGCCCAATGGGCCAACCAGAAGTTTGTTTCTGAACTTGGGAACAGGTTGGGGCCGTTTTTCATCTCCCCAGCCTCCTGAGGCTTTCCTGAAGCCTGGGGAGGGTGAAAAATGGTTTTTTCCAACCCCCCGGAAGGGCGAAAAATCAGCTGGCACGCTAGATGAGATGGCTGGCATGTAAGCAAATATAGCTTTATATGCCATCTGTGGCACACGTGCCATAGGTTCGCCATCATGGATCTAGTCTAATTATAGTCCCAAAACTAAAATTTATGTACAACTGTCACTAAATTAACTTTAGATATTTATTTTAAGGTGACTAAGTTATAATTATGGGCAGATATGTGAAGAGTATCATTTTTCAAATAATTAGTAGAAAATTTAGTTTATGTTGCTGATGTGATAAATAAAGAGCAAATTTGAAAGTGCTTATTTGTATATAAATACAGCACTGCTAGACAATTTAACATTTATGTGTGTTTTCCCTCTTTATTGAACAGTCCATTGCTGTAAAATGCTTTTAAGTAAAAAATATTCTTACATAGTATAAGTACATACGTCTAATGCTAAAGTTAATAAATCTATTATTGATTACAATAGCTTATTCTTAAGAACTTAGTCTTAAAAATCACTCAGTCCCTTAATATTGGAATATTGAGTCAGCATTCATGAATGGCAAAACCTGCCCTTCACTGATAATTGTGCTAGCTATTATAAATGGTATAATCTTCATTAATCAATTAAATGTGTTTACTTCTTTTGATAAAATAATGTCAGAAGAAAATGCTAAATAGGTTTTTTTTTAAATCAGAGGGAGTATAGAAATAATAATTGTTTATAAATTGAACAGTTAAAGCCTAACAATGAATGACACTGGCCGATCCAATTAGCAGATGTGTAGGGAAGTCATTAACCTGCTGTCCTTTTTTTTTCCCCCTCCTCTTTGGTTTTGTTTTTTTGTTTTGTGGTAGTCTGACCCTTGGTTATCATTGCAGAACTATGGAGGTGCAATGAGACCCCCACTGAATGCTTTAGGTGGCCCTGGAATGCCAGGAATGAACATGTAAGTAATGTAAATTGCACTAACACACAATAAGGAAGTTGTCTTCAGTAAAAAGTAATGGCAGGGATGTAGGCGCATTTAAAATAAAGACACACAAACATGTATCGATTAACTGGCAAACAATAATAACAACACATCAGAATGCCAATAGGAATTTGTTCTTTAACTAGTGGAGTCGTCAGGATATTTTGAGCGTAAAGATTTTTTGAAATGATCTGGTAGCTTCATGATTTTAACAACTCAACAAGCATTCAGAAAATACTGGAAATAGCATGTTTTGAAGCTTCAAAACATTTTGAAATAAAACATGCTTGCATGCCCATTTTATCTAGCATTATATAAAATCTCCTTTTAATGCGCAATACATTAGAAGCTAACAAGTCTTTGTGGTATGATTCATAGGGGTTTTTTTTCATCAGCAGCAAAACATCAAGTGAAGATTTTAAATATGCTGAAAATGTCAGACTATATTATTGCTTGGCTTCTTAGGGTTAGGGTCCACTATATGTATTGTGAAATGCATTTTTCAGTCCCTTTGAGTTTTTAGACACCTATAAACTAAGAATATACTAATCTCTCAATGTAAATTTAATCCTTCCTTTCTATAATAATAAGAAATAAAATATGGTTTTATGGCCAAGATTAACATTTAGACAAGTGTTAAAATTGAAGGAACATTTTTCAGAGATTTTCTTAAAATACATTAACTTTTGATGTAGGTTGAATTATATAAAATTGAATAATGTGAGAAGTATTTCAACCACAGTGTTCACAAATGTTCTCTTTTTTGGTCCATTTGAGTCAGTATTGACTCCTGGTAACTGCCTGGACTAATCCCTGCAGGTTTTTTGGCAAGATTTAGGAAGTGGCTTGCCATGCCTGTTTCCTAAGGCTCAGAGAGAATGATGGGTCACCCAGCTTGTTTCATGCCTAAAACAGAACTAGAACTTTCCCAGGTTCTAGCCTTGTTCTTTAGCTATCAGAATGATTATTTCATAACAAAGTAGCTGGAACTAATTTTCATTCATATGTAAAAGCTGCAAATGATAGCAAAGTTTTCGTTTTAAAAATAAAGGATTTTATCAATATTATGATGCATCCAGCAAGAAAACGAAAACTACATGGCATAAGTGAGATAA
This sequence comes from Tropidonophis doriae, assembly GCA_026931265.2. NCBI lineage: Eukaryota > Metazoa > Chordata > Lepidosauria > Squamata > Natricidae > Tropidonophis > Tropidonophis doriae. Next base: position 4,799 of record JAPKID020002375.1, on the reverse strand, counting down.
TATATCTTTAGAGTTTTGTGTATGGTTATATAAAGCTCTAATTGATTTTTAAAAATATTTTAATGGTTTTTTTTATTTTGTTTGTTAAATGATTTTGAATTTTTGCACTGCTTCAGTCATATGACTCGAAGTTGTATAGACTAGTATCTTTAAAGCAATGTTATTACACAATCAGTGTAATAAAATAGTGTCATAGTAGTCCATTGCTTATACTGATGACATCATAATTTAGCAGTAGTGTGATAACACACTTTACTATCTCAAATATCTTATGAACAACTAGGTTTTCAGAAGTTTGGCAAATGTTAAGAGCTCAGATATTAAATCTCAAAGTGGTGTTCCACAGTAGGGTTTTGCAGAGATGTTCACCTCTAAGTCCCACCTACCCCTTATGAAGGGTGTGCCTTCTCAACTAGCATTCTTGGCAGTCACATATTTGGTGTGCAGTATACTACTATTTGAAGTAAGTAATTTTGTAGATAATGAGGATCCAAACCATGTAGGGCTCCAACTTTGATAACTAATATATCTAGAGATATATTTTGAAAGCAAATACCAGCAATTCAGCACTACAATATTGGTTTTACGTACCATACCATATATTTTCAGTCAGTATGTGGACACAATTCTGCATTAACTGCAGTTTCTTGATGGTTTTTAAGGAAAGTCCCATGTAAAATGCATTACAGTAGTCCAAACAGGTGACAAGGGCACGTGACCTTGCCTGTGTCTTATATTCCAGGAATAACTTAAGGAAATGAGGGGAAAGTCCTGGCTAAAGCTTTCATCTGCTGTTTCAGCAGAAGCTGAAAATCCAAGAAAACCCTAGAATTACATACCAGCTGTTTCTGGGGAATACCGACTACAAAGAGCTAAAGACGATGGCCTCCAAACCAGCAGTCATTCAGTCTTGTTAGAATTAAGTCTGAATCTGTGGTTTCTTTTACCATCTAAATCCTTATAGCCTCAAGTCTTCCACCAAGCTGCGTGCCAACAGTGTATTGATGATGTTTTACCCCAAATGGTCAAGTGGAGAAGAGTCAAACCCTGTAGACACCATTTAACACACTGTCCTAGGTTTGGCAACTTTCCCTATATATGACTGGAACTATCAGTTCTGGAAGAAGTGGAATCACTGTTGAATGGTGTCCTCTGATTCCAAATGTTTGCTAGTAGTCCAAAAATATGGCATGATTGATGACACTGAAGGTCCTCAGCAAATCCATCAAGACTAATACTATCATGCTCATCCCATCCATATTTTTATGTAAGAATTACCAGCGTAATTCTTGTCCATTGCCCAGGCCTAAATCCTTACTAAAAAGAGTAAGGTAGTGCTTTCTCTAGGTTCCTTTGCAATTGCCATCCCACCACTTTTTCACAGGAGTGGAAGGCTGGAAATAAGTTGATGGTTATGCAGTATAGTTGGATCTAAAGCAATAAAGCAATGAACAAGTTTAATATTTTTGGTCCATTATTTGTTTCTCTATATCTAGTTTTAGGAGGTATGGAAACCAGATTATGTTTTGGTTGATGTTTATGTAGAAATATTGAACATTTCAAAGGGTTCACAATTTTGTAAGCACAGCTCTAATTCAAAGGTATAACAATAAGATATGAACACTATAAATAAAACAATATGTAGTATGCATTTGCTGGATTTATAAAGAACATACAACAGGTCATATTTGGTCAAGACAGATGTTAGAAAGTGATATTACCTAAAATACTGGATAGATTGATTATATTAGAAACACCTTAGACGATATCTACTACTTCTTATAAGAATATTATATAAAATATCTTCATACACTATTTCTAGGCATGTCTGTTGATTGTAGCTACAATACTAATCTGTATAAATTTCTTATTTTAAATTATAAATGCAATAACGGAATCAATATCAACTGTACTTCTTTGTTTTCTTCAGTAATTGCTTTATTTCAAGAATATCAGTAACAACCTAAGGGACTTTGTTTATGCTTATTAAATAGTTTATAATTAAATAAGCTTTATTGCTTATTTAAACTGAAATTTGATCTTTATTTTAGGGGTCCAGGAGGTGGTAGACCTTGGCCAAACCCTACAAATGCCAATTCTGTGAGTAAACATTTATATGAAGCATTGTCCTGTTAAAAAGAAGTGAAAGTAAATTAATCAAAATGTACTTGTTTTATCAGTTTATCAGTAACTGTCTGGTTAATGGTAATGATAATTTTTATAAACCCAAAAGGTCTTTTTAGAGGTTGTACTTAGTGTTATTAAAGATTACTCTTATTTCAGAGGTTTTTAGATAATATGGTAATTTAATTACTTGTATACCTGATTGTGTACCTAAATATTACTAATTGCACAATCAGATCAAATTTATTGTTTTGTTTATAATTGACTTTTTAAAATTTTTATTTTTCTATAAAACTCTATATGTAAAGTTAGGGTAAAACTAATTGTAAAAAATGTTCTTTCTACAGGTAGTCCTTGGTTAACAATGGTAATTGGGACCAGAATTTCTGTTACAAAGCAATGCATCTGTAAAGTACAACATTATGTGATTGCATCGCTTAGTGACAGCAGTCCTCATTGCCATCGTTAACTGAATCCCACAAGTAATTAGGCGAGGACCCACCCCGATCCAAGCCATTCCCTGCTTGAACCCTCCCAGCCCCAAGCCTCAGTAAGGTAAGGGACTGCCTCCTCCTGAACTCCACCCACCTGCCTATCTCTACCCCATCTGTACCTTTTTGGCCATCTGCTTAACTGCAACCACCAGCTGTACCCACCACCCAGTCATGTGCACCAGTACTGTACTGGTTGAGTCCTTCTTTTGCACTGTCTTCTTTCATGCTGGTGCAGCCAGAGCTTCTCTTACACAGAACTTTCATTCATACTGTTTGTGCCTCCCTCAGGAGTTTTCACTAGCACACAAAAGATGGCCCAAGCTGTAGCAGTGCAAAAGAAGGATCTAGCTTGAAGACGTTAGTGTGTGAATAGAGACCTTGAGCAGGCATAAGAAAAATCCCAGAGGCATCAAAAAAGGTGGGATAAAATGACCAATTCAGTAGTACCACCCAGCAGGTAGGCAAGAGGCCTAAAATCAGTTGTAAATGCGGATAAGCCTTAGTGGGTCTGAACTTTGTTCACCTGACCACAGGGGTGTTTAGGGGACTGGTCATATGTCCCTTTGTTCAATGATGTCATAACTTTAACAGTTAGCGGAATGAATGGACTTTAAGTGAGGACTACCTGTAATTTCATAAGACTGATTTTGCTTTGATAGTACCATTCCCTTTCTTAATATGATTAATTAATTGAAAAACTGGGTATATTGTTTCTTTTCTGTAAAAACTAACTGTAAAATAATATTTATAAAAAACTTTTTAGTCTATGTGAACTGAAAAGAATAGCCTATTTTTGTTGTCTTGCTGTCTTTTAGATACCGTACTCTTCTGCTTCCCCTGGGAATTATGTAGTGAGTATGTGTGTGTGTGTACATTTATGTGTGCAGTGCTCATCAGTGTGCATACATCATTCTATTCAGTTTAAAATATAGATGTTCAATTGCTGAGAAAAAAGCACAAAACCATCAGTTATGTCTGCCATATATTTTTAGTACAGTGGAAATTCTACTTGAATGCTTGAAACTCATCGAATTTGATACTCATTTTGATGCAAATATTTTGTCCCGATAACTCATAGTTTATTTGGTACTCAATGCAGAAACTAGAACTTACTGATGTCTGTTACCTCATGACTAATACATTATTCCGTATGGGAAAATTTTATTTGGTATTAATTGCACCTCCTAGAACCAATTAACAATGAGTACCGAGTTAATTGATTGTTGATTATTATGAGCAGAACAGTTAATTAGATGAAGGACTATTACAAAGTGAAAAAAAACATGTTGTTTCTTAGTCTACCACACCCAAGAATACCTAATTTTCTTGCCATAGAAAATAGAAATAATTGTGAGAAGGGCGCCTTAATTTTTTAATGCTTGCTTTGGTTAAAAACCAAAATTGCTATGTGCTGAGCAGGAAAAAGCAGACGTTCAAAAATGTAGGCTCAATTATATAAAAGGAGAAAAAAACAACATAAATAGAAAAATAGAGCAGGCTTCAAGGCAAAGGGTTAATAGGAAAGGTATATATTTAAAATTCAAGCGAGATGATAAAGAGAAATGCTGGCAAAGTTCTTTTGATAGAATTTTGTTATGGAAGATCAGTGCTAATTAGAGAGAAAAGTACCCCTGAGCTGAAACCTCAAGTCTTTCCCGAATGTGCTTTATTTATCTTGACTCCATCACTGGCCATAGGGGATGAACACCTGGCCTCACTGGATCGGGCACGCAATTTGGGCATCCTCCTAGATGCCCGGCTGTCAATGGAGGATCATGTGATAGCCGTGACCAGGGGGGCGTTCCACCAAGTTCGCCTGGTGCGCCTGTTGCGTCCCTTATTGGACTGGGACGCCCTTCACACAGTCACTCATGCGCATGTGATGTCCCGTCTAGACTACTGCAATGCTCTCTACATGGGGCTCCCCTTGAGATGCACTCGAAGGCTGCAGCTGGTCCAAAACGCGGCCGCGCAGGCAGTCGTGGGAGTTACTAGATACTCCCATGTAACACCACTCCTGTGCAGGCTGCACTGGCTGCCTGTGGCCATTCGGGTGCGTTTCAAGGTGTTGGTCATAATCTTTAAAGCGCTCCATGGCATAGGCCCTAGTTATTTGCGGGATCGTATCCTGCCCCATACATCCCTTCGGCCGATTCGCTCTCACAGAGAGGGACTTCTCCA
>JAPKID020002374.1:0-13398 GCA_026931265.2 Tropidonophis doriae | reverse complement strand
GAAAACAGCCTCCCCCACACCTCCAGAGGCTTCAGAAAAGCTCCAGAGGGCGAAAACCAGCATCAAAAGGCCTAAATCAGCTGGCCAGCGCACACAAGTATGCTGGAGCTGAGAGGGCAACGCCTCGCGTGCCCTAAGAAATGGTTCCGTGTGCCACCTGTGGCACCCGTGCCATAGATTCACCATCACTGCATTAGAGAAAGACCATGAAGCGGTCCACCATGCAAAGTCTCCTAGAGGCAACAAGTTTGCACAGGTCAGATGTGTACGGCCTTCTTCAAGAATTACTCCCCAGCAGCTGATATTTCAACCCTGCTACCTGTGATTGGAGAGTAGAAAACAGTTCAGTTCAATACAATACAATACAATACATACCCAAATCCTTCATGAATTTGTCTATATCCCATATTAAAACTTCTTTTTAATGTAACTAGAATTGAAATGGGGCTTTATAGAAATCTCCAACTTTCCTCTCTCCTGATTATCTCCAGACAAGTAACTCATAAACTAATATCTGAAAATGTGTCCCAGACTTCTGTACCAAATAATTGCCACTTTGTTCCAATGTACACCTTTCCATATACTTGGATACATAAATATTAATAGGATAGCATGGCTATAACTGATGACAATAAAGAAGTAGAATGGAGTGAAGTGGAGCCTGCAAATCTAGGACTATCGCCTTTTGAGTCACATCAACAGAACATTTGAAATTGGTTCTAAAATTTTCTTTTTTTCTGCAAGCATGCAACATGTAAGCAGGATGTGGTTAAAGAGAATTCACCCTTTTCTCATTTTCTGTTTGGAGATCTGGTCTAATGTGTCATCCCAGCCCATTCTATATAATCTCTTCCAGCCTCTTTGTTCAACTCTCAAGAGCAAAAGACAACACGAATATTGGCCTCAACCCAAACAGTGCTTGATTAATCACACAGCCTCTTGGCTCAGTGATTGATGTCTATGTTAAAAAGTGTCCGTTATCTAAATTGAGACCTTGAAATGCCCAGAGGTTTCTAAACCAATCACCCACCTCATATTTATAAACAACACTGGAGGATGAATTCCATGGTTTATAGCGAAAAGGGTCATCACTCATTTTTATCCCTCAGACTTGCTTTTAGTGATACACAGATGCACATTTTAGGAAAGTTTAACAATTCAAGGGCTTTTAAGACTTATTCTAAGGTACACATTTACACCACTGTATCTATCTCCTGAAAATGCAAGTGTATTCTAAATTCCATTGTAAAGCTTCATGGTGGATAAGTAAAGGGGGAAAAATACCCAAGAGTCTTCTACCTGTTTAACAACTGCAGGCTGAGATGTAGTTTCAGGATTATCTTGTACATTGTCAGAAGTTGGCTTGTCCTTTATTGCTTTCCTACCTCCTATTGAGGGGGAAATGGAAAAAAATCAACTCTGCTGGCTTCAGGCCGATATAGGGAGCCAGAATGAACCTCTTGGCAGCTGGCTTATCCTTGCCAATCTTTGAAATGCCTCTTTCTACAGAGCATTTCCTGACTGTCCTAACAGAGTTAGGTTTGCAGAATTTCTGTCAGCAAAAATGGAAGCCATGGAACACTTAACTCCTTTTTCACTGTCACTATTCTACGCATTGACAGCTTGGCCCTCTTTCAACTGCTGTTGAATGTCTAATAATTATAATGCTTTACCTATTTACTTACTTACTTACTTACTTACTTACTTACTTACTTACTTACTTACTTACCTACTTTCTTACTTAATTTACCACAATCTTCATCATGTTATAAGAGAAGGAACTCCTGCTTTGAGAAATCTATAATTAAAAAAAGATATAGAGAAGCAAATGAGAAGTGGCAATTTCTGTGTGGCATTTTGTATTATAATTGTAGAAGTCCTTTGGCTGACACCATGTTTGCAACCTGATTGTTGTAACACTTGCCTTTTTATGATTAATGATCATCTCTGCTATCCATTCATTTCAGAGTATCTCTTCTCCCAAATCTACACCACAGGAGAAGAGATACTATGGAAAAATGGAAGACAGGGTTGCTTTAATTACTGAAGCACAGTTGTGAAACCAGGTTAAAGGTAAAGGTAAAGGTTCCTCTCACACATATGTGCTAGTTGTTCTCAACTATAGGGAGTGGTGCTCATCTCGGATTCAAAGCCAAAGAGCCAGCACTGTCTGAAGACATCTAGCATGACTAAACACTGAAGGTGCACAGAACGCTGATATCAAAGATGGTTCCTATTTTTCTACTTGCATTTTGCATGCTTTCGAACTGCTAGGTTGGCAGAATCTGCGACAAGTAACGGGAGCTCACTCCGTTACACGGTGCTAGGGATTCGAACTGCTGAACTGCTGACCTTTCTGATCAACAAGCTCAGCGCCTAAGCCACTGAGCCACCGCGTCCCAGAAACCAGGGTGCAAGATTGCAAATATAGGTTGCTTTCCTAAATCTAGTCAGCTGCTTAGTTGATTTTGTACCTGATGTTGCTTATATAGTTTGGATCCATTTTATTAAGATTTGTTAATTCTCTAGAGTAATCCTAAAGATACTTCTGCACATTAAAAGGGTAAAATTAAAAGCTTGTTCTTTAAAGATGTTCTTTATCTCTTTTTCCTTAGGACAAAATAAAATGTTTTCCTCACTGTTTTGAAATATCTGGCTGCATTGCTTGTCTGCAGTCTTGAACAGATTATTCCAATACAAAACCAGGTTATACAATTGATACATTATTCATATCTGTGCTGTTTAAAAGTATTTGTAATCAAATTGCTATGAATTTCTTACATGTATCTAGTAGTCATATTAACATCCACATGTGATGACTGCATTTCTATGAAGTTTCTCAACCATGAAAGGCTGAAAAAATATTAAAGGAAGAATCTTGATTTAAGCTTGGAAATGAACCGAAAGAAAATATAGTTGATGCAGAATTTCATCATCATTCTCTATCCCAGTTATTTAAAAAAATCATTTATATCCTAAACAAATCCTAATTTCAAACAAGCCGTGACTTCCAAGGCAATCCCATCCCATTACAATCATTAATTTTGAGATTCCTAGAACACAGATGGTAAGTCTGTATTCCAGTAGGATCATTGCTAGTTTCAAAACTAGTTGACCCAGAGGTTATAAGTGCCTATAGTGATAAACACAGACCAAAAGAAATATAGCATTTTGGCCCTTATGGGGAAGATATGTCCCATATTGCATGGTCAACATGAACATTACTTGTAATACCTTTTTGTCTTGACTGGATTAATCTCAGTTGATAGGCTTCAGACAATCCCTTATGTGCCCAACCACTCTCTTAGAATACTGCTAGTCTCACCTGAAGTGGTGGGAAGCAATAGAAAAGTAATAGAACTAGTTACTATATGTTTATATCTTTGCAGGATCTTTTTATATTCTGAGAGGGCATTTTTTCAGAGAACTGATTGCCCTTTCTTAGAAGGCTTAGCTGCCTGTTTGAAGACCTTTTCTTCTTAGTGTGGAATGTGTATAAGGGGCAAATACTATGCTGTGACTCATACTGCATTGATTTGAACTTTTCAGAGTTTGCAAGTGAAATTGTGTTGATCCTACATGCTGTACCAGCTTCTGGAACTTATTATCTGGTTTGTTAGCTTCAGATGGCTTTCTGATAATACTAATCCAATTAGACATCTTGGTAATTATAAATGGGTACTTTGCATGCCTCAGTAGGGGGTCACATCTACAAGCTAAAAATTCTACACAATTGTATAAACCAGTGCTGTCCTGAAAAGAATCTGCACTTGTTGGGTGTGTTAACATCCTTTTCAAGTTTTCACTTACTTGAGAGATCCACACATTTGTGTTTGCTTTGTTGTGCTTACAAAGGCAAACAGATTGTCTTTAAAAATTATCTGATTTTGAAAAACAACACAAGAACATCTTCCAATGAAGTTTCTTAAGACAATGAGTATATTAAGTTCTCAACATAATGTAAATCTGAGCACATCCATGACCCTTCTGTCTCATTAAACAAACTTTACAGACGAAGGCAAATATATGTGTCCCAGGATAATGTTGCAGGATCCTAATGGGTCAATCACTGAGACCAGAGGTTTAGTTTTCCAAGCTGATACACACAACCAGGCACCATATAAATACCATACACAGAATAGCCCAAAGCACACACTCCGCTAGAGAGAAGTTCCTGGAAAATGGACTCCAGCACAAGTCCAATAATTCAGAGGACTAAAACTCTGGTCCCGGTGACTCACCCAGATTGGATTCTGCAAGCTTTGTAAAACCTTTAGAAGAGACTCAGGGGTGGGTTGCTGCTGGTTTTACTATTGGTTCACAACCCATGCACAATGCGCATGCGCACAAGCTTTGCGCTTGTGTGCACTAGACACATGCTGTGCACACATACGCTGTTCAATGAAAATTGTTCTGCACACATGCGCAGTCACTAAAATCCAACATGACGGCAACATCAGCAGTGGCGAGGGAACCGGTTTGGGAGCGTGTCAGACCTGGGTCACCGCTGGTTCTGCAATCCAGGCTTGAATTCTACTATTGGTTCAGCCGAACCAGCAGCAACCCACCTCTGAAGAGACTAGGAGTCCTTGGAAGAGGATGAGAAAACAGCTGGGGAGGAGACCGCATGGCTTCGCCTTCATGTGTTGGAATGCTCTGACCTGGAAACATGACCAAGATTTTCTGTACTTACTTGAGAGGGAGTTTCTGAACTATGCCCCCACCCCGGTAAGACTGGCAGGGATTTTCTTTAGTAAAACTTCTCTCTGGTGAAATGTAAATAAACCCCATTAACCTGTGCTTACATTTTCTTAGGCATAATGGAGCGCTTCATTCTGATCTAGCAGCAACATGTGAATGTTCTTTATAGTGTCAGGGATATTTTTATCCAGCATGCTTTAATACAATTGGCCACAACTTGCATGCATGTCTGAAGGGGTAGATCTTTGACTGTGCTGCCATGACTGCTATCTTGACTCTTTCATCCTGCCCCTGGATGCCACTAGAATAGAGAATATGCTTACCAATAAGTAAGATTGTAATCATTCTGCTTTAAGTCCTGAAAAGTGTTTTGTTTCTGATAGCATAAAGAGAATAGCATACAGAGAATCAAGAGCGGGGCCCTGCTGGTTTTTTTTCTTTGAATTTTATTTTCTTTGAGAGATCAGTTTCTGATATTGGTAATTTTGCACATATGGAAGAAAAATTGTATGACATTGTCAGTCAGCAAGAAACCTTGGGGGGGAGGGGTATTCAGATTCAGCTGTGAGAAGTGACAATAGCAGAACAGTATTTCTTTTCTTTTTTTTTAATGTGATACATGGAGATGTAGGGAGCAAATCATTCTGGCTTTTAAGAAGCAATCTTTGTGTTACTGATATTCCCACAGCTACAACTCAAAGGGACTGGCTTTGAAAATTGACAGGCAATTTGCTAAGGGGACTTTTTCACATCAGACATAGCATTTTGGGATCATGATTTAATATGCATTCATCTTCATAAAATTATGTATGCCTGTGTGTGTCTCCATACTTAAGCCATAGTTCACAGAACAGCCATTTAGATCACAAATGTTTAAACTCCATTGGTTTTAATTGGTCTATTCACAGATTATTATATTTTACAAACACCATTGCAATAGTATAGACCCTTACATACCATTAGTAGACATGATTGATTAAGCTTGGTGTGTATGTTAACATCCTTTTCAACATTTGTGCAATAGCTGTAGGACATAAAATTGATGCGGAGCATTGTGAGAATTACTGTATGGCAGTGTTCCTCAAATGTTATCAAGTGTAGGAGATGACCAGACTGATCTTGAGGGAGATGTCAAACTCGTCATCAGTCTCAAATCCCTTCACTCCCACAAGAAATCTAAGTCCAGCCTCCACTTGAACTCCACTGACTCTACCACCAATTTGTTTTGACCGTTAGTAGCTCAGATTCTTTAAGTTTAAGCTTATAATTAACCTATATATTTATTTGAACTGTCCAGACTCCTGATTTCCTGCACTTGACATTAAGTTTAAGATGTATGGACTTCTCCTCCTCCTACATTTTGGAACTAATAGCATCAATTGGCCAAAAAAGGAAGCGAGTCTCAAATTTAGACACTATTTTTCCTTTGCCTAAAATTAAATATTTACATTCTCCCTTCATTTCTTTTTCAGTATTTTTTTTATTACGAGGTTCAGAAACCAAAAATCTCTCTGGTTTGCTTAGTGTAAATCCTAAACTTGTCTTCCTAAACATCTTGGAACAATATTGTAACTGATGTTGTCAGGAGCAACATCAAAGGATATGAATTAGATTCACCAGTGAGCTCAGAATGAAACTTTTGAAAGAAGAAATACCTTTTCAGTTACTACATTAAATTGACAGGTGAGGCTCATGTATTCTCTTGCTCATTCCAAGGTAGATTTCTAGTAGCAACCTAAGGGTTGTTTGAAACATGCAGCATTATAGGGTGTTTAAAAAAAGAGAATTGCCATTCTGGAATACTTTGTAGTTAAAAAAAATAACTAAACATCAGGATAAATCAATTATTCTAATGTATTAAGCAACTAAGCATTTTAAACCCCAAGTTTATTCATCTCTATTTTGCTGTTGTAATTCTGATAATTGAATGTAAATATATTTGTGTAATTAATTATATTAATCCATCCCATTTCAAGGTGTAAGTGTAAATAAGGAGGAGTTTTTAAAAATATTGAATTATTATTTTTTTTGAAAAGTGGTTAAAGAAAATAAAATAATTCTTCCTTTAATGCTGGTCTCAAAAATGTAATCAATTTGAATTTATTTTATCATATTTATATGACTGTCCACATGTGACTCTGGATGGTGCACAATAAAATCAAGGATTAAAACATTTTGCAAGCCTGTTAAAACAATAAACACGGATAAAACAAGACCATGAAAGAGATTATGTTTATATATAGTTTAAGTATGCAGTCTCTCTATTACCAGAGAAGCTCTATGCTTGTTGAAAAAAGCCACATATGAGAGATTTCTGGAAAACACTAACAGAAATGATGACCCACAGGACAGAAGGCATGGCTCAATCTCACCTCTAAGATCTCCACAGGTGGAACACTTTCATACATGGGTTGCACAGTAACCCTCTTCTGCTGGACCTGATAGGATGGATAGATGTAACAGTGGCAGGAAAGGGTGGTCCCTCAGATAACCTGTATAAAAATATCTGGCTTTGCTGAGTCCGATTCACCTGACAGGATGTAGTTGTTGTGGGCAAAATAGGAACAGGAGGGAGTCTTGTGTGTATTCACTGGCCTGAGTTACTTACAAAGTGATAAAGGAGGAACTTTTTAAAAATCTAATAAATAAAATTTAATGCTTAGTGGCTAATATAATATGGAAAAGATAACTGTTGATATTCATACTGTGGAAGTGATAAATTCAATTTCGTTATTGTTATCACTTCAGAATAATTTCATAAATGCCCATCTGAAAATGGAATAGTGTTTCTTTCAAATATATTAAAGAGGAAGAAAATTCTGTATTAATGAAGGCCTACCCAAAAAGGAAGAATCAACAGAGAGAAAGGATGATAAAAAAAAATAATCCTCAGTAACATGCTTCTTCCACACCTTCCCCATGCTTCTTCAGGATAGGGTTGAGGACTCTAGTCTTGGAAATGTCATCCTCCCAATAAAAATGTGCTTATTTCACATAAAAACCACAGTACAAAAAAGGCAGGGCTGGAAAGAAAAAGTATCAAATGAATGGCTACCATTCCAAACAAATTGTCTATAAAAACAAGGGAACCAATTTGTCAAACTACAATAATTGATTTCCCCATCTTTGCATGCTATTCTCTTCCATACATACATAGACAATTCTCACATATAAATACACACAATGAATTCCCCTTCCTTCTTCCAATAGAAAGAGCAAAGAAGGAGAAGGAAGAGGAAGAGGAAGTGGGGGGGAAATAGGAGAGTGATAAACGAAGGGATAACTACCCTAGGATTAAAAAAAGATAGGAAGAAAACTGGAGAAAGGGAGAGAGGAAGACACCCAGTTTAACCACTGCAAAAGGGCCAAGCTTATCTAATAAGCAACTACTCTCAACCATCAACTAATCCAGGGGTAGTCAATCTTTTTATACCTACCACCCACTTTTTTATTTCTGTTAATAGTAAAATTTTCTAACTGCCCACCGGTTCTACAGTAATGGTGATTTATAAAGTAGGGATGTCAATTAAATTTTAAAAAGGAAAGTGCTTCAGTATCGGACAAAACCCCTACCGCCCACCATGAAAGCTGGAATGCCCACTAGTGGGCAATAGGGATCAGGTTGACTACCACTGAACTAATCTATGGGTTTATTTTCAGAGGCCTCCATGCTTTTCAGCAGCATTGTCTGCAGTCATCTGAAGCTCCCAATCATTTCAGGTCTTTGTTTTCAACAATTTCTTCTTTCTCAAAGATACTTTTCCAGAAGATAACTGAACTTTATTGACTTTATGAAAATATTTTGCTTTCCATCCAAGAAGATTCTTCAGTTCTAATCAAAGTTCCATCATAATTGAAGAAGTAGTATGAATGAGAAGCAAAACATTTTCAAGAAAAAAAAATCAAGAAAGTCCAGTTGTTTTTTGGGAAAGCTCCTTTGGAACAACCATGACCTGTCCTAGATGATTGAGAATCTTCATAGAGAAATCCCTTCAATCTGCAGATTGTCCTACTGGGTGGGTATGCTAATTATTTAAAGAATAAAGAATACTTTTTTGAAAATGTTAATATGCATGGGACATTCGAAAGCACAACTTTTTTTTTACTTTGTTACTTAATCATTCAGGCTCATGGCAACTTCTATTTCACTACTACTGTCCTTAGTCCTTACTCATAGTTCTTGTAACTAAATATCTTCCATCTGGCTTGACCTACTATCTTCTCTAAATATGGTTGTTGCAGCAATGGTGATGCAGTTTCTATTTTACTCCAAAAAATTTACTTAATGGGAAACCAGTGGAGGTAAACATGGACATTTTCCTTTTCTTGTACATTCAAAAGTCATCTGAAAAGAAACAAATGGAAAAGGAGGGAGGGAAATGGAAAAAGGAGGCAGGAAAGAACTGGGCCAAAGTCACCCAGCTGACATTCTTGGTTAAAGCAGGACTTAAACTCGCGGTCTCCTGCTTTCTAGCCTTAACTACTATACCAAACTGGCTCTCCATGGAATGACAATATACGATATGCTGTGACTTTGGGACATAAGTACATAGGTGTGGTATTTATGTGATGATATCACCCTATGCTTCCTTAATTTAGTGCCATCGATGTTTGCTGCCATATCAAGACCTTACTGACTAAAGTTCAACAATGGGAGAAAAGGGGACAATGAGAGAAAATATGGCAATGCAGTTCACAGACTATGGAGATATTTATAATGCAGAATCAAAGTATTTCAATTTTAAAGGAAGAGTTGAAGAGGAAATGTACAATAAAGGTGTGCAAGAATATTTCAAAAAAGGAAACAAAAAGACCAAAACACAGCCCCACCAGCAATCAACACTCGGATGAGCATAGATTATCTCCAAGATAATCTCAGCAATCAACAATCAAGAAGTAACAATATCCCAATCAAGGAGCTGCCAAACAAATTAACAGTAAACAGTCTGACCAAAGAACCTCCAAGACCATTCCCACTAACTCTGTCAGGGCAAGCCACTAGAATATAAACTGAGCGCCAACCCCACTCCATACCAGCACCGATGATGTTACCTAGTTAAGGTAATGAAATGTCTTCAAGAAAACAACGAAGCCCAGAGAGCACCAAGGACCTTTCATTTCAACTCTGATCTACAAATATTCTCCTTTAAGAGAAGAGAATATTTGTATTCTTGTGTAATAACATTTCCTTATTTCAAAATTCTATGCTTTTTTCAGTAAACTCCAGGTTATCTTTATTAGTCATTCATTAAATTGACATTTTTGTTTTAATACTATATTGAGACATTAAAAAAAATCAAGATGGCAGTCACAACCACATGCTCAGAACCCCGCCCTCTGCTCATGATCATTCTTGTGATCATTCTTGTGTATGTGTGCATCTGCTTGTACAGGCACATACAAGTTTCTATTTCATTATTCTGTTATTGATGTCTTCAGCAGGGGTAGAGGTGTTCTGTAACCCCTGAGCTCTTGACTCATCTATTGATTTGTCATAATCCCAGTTTAAAATGATATCCCTCCCAGTCATAACTTTCAGGATGAAGAGGTTTTTTGGCAATGAAGAAACCACTTGAAAATATTCTAAGTCAAGCAACCTCCTTTTTATTTTCTAACGTCCCCAGCTACCTCTTTCTCAATTCATTCAGTGTGAATGGCAGATTCCTTCAGCGAGTCGAGTTTCACATCACCATAGAAACAAATGAAGAGGCAGTTTCATTAATCATTTAAAGCACAAGAAGTCTAGGTCAGTCTGATTGCTGCATATAGAGTATCATCCTAGCGCCACATGGGACTCAGTTGATTTGAATTAAAAAAGATTAAGCTGCCCCTAGGACGCTCAGCATCATCAGTTTAAGTTCTCATGTAACAGTGGTCTCTGGAGCCACATGGATTAGGAGACTGGAGTTATGCACTTATTTTTCAGAACTCAGTGAAACATTAGAAGGGTGCAGGTGTCTGTGGGGGTGGGGAGGAAGGAAAAAGATCACATCTAGTTTTTTTAGATTTGTTGCTGGCTCTTTTGAAACTGGAAACAATAAGTCAATTTTATTTCACCATTGACAGTTACCACTCTTTCTGGTCATGAAATGGAACATTAGTTAGCCAAGACTTACAACTTGGCATGATTTCTTTGCAGTAAATTTACAGGAAGGCAACCAGCATGCTGCAGGTTTGGGTGGATACTGACAATTTATGTGAGGTTGTGTGTGGTGTTTCTGCTTTAGGAGAAGGTAAAGCATAGTACAGAGGGTGTTTGAATTTTAGTTGAAGGAAGATTTATGAACTCCAGGAAACTGACTTACAGGTAGGAACAAATCACTCTGACTATAAACTTATTGCATACAGTATGTACCCCTCCAAACGAACATCCCCATCCTCAAACCGCTCACCTTATTTATTGGTTGCTCCAGTGCTTCAAAGAGCTTCAGTACCTTATCCAGACTGCTTGATTGCCTCATTGAAATAAAATGTATCAAGGGGAAAGCTGCAGGTACAAAATATATTCAGAATTTTTCTCCTGCAGGGTTTATGGATCCCTTTCTATCCGTTAAACTAATGATCTGAAGTTTCTGAACCTCTATATCTGTATTTGCAAAATTGCTATATAACATTAGAAAATATCACAGTTGTAGAAATGTATTATCAGCCAATTTGACCTACCATCTATCTACTGTAAAAAAAGTTAATAGATATTCCCAACCATGAAAGCTAAACTTCAAAGCATCTATTGTTATATTTAACTCGCAGAAAGTCTGCAGTTTATTCTCTCAGAAACCCACTACAACCATTGTCTCTGATCCATCCAGGATCAAATACCATTTATTGATTCTTGGTAAGTTTATCAGCTTTGTTTTTCTTCAAGATTATGAGTGGAATCTTTTCAAATAATTGCTTCTCAATCTCCAAAAAAGAAGGTCTCCACTGAGAATATCTCCATAATACTTATTCAACAAATCTTCCCACAAATTAGGATCCAATGTATCTTGATAGTGGTCCTCTGATTGCACATGATGTCCCCGGTCTGCAAACTCAATCAGTTTTTCTGAAGAACTCATTGAGCCTTAAAATTATTTGTTTTTGTGATTGAAATCCATGTCAAGGGATGCCAAATATACTAAATATGCTAGCATAAATATGCTAAAGGAATTCTGTTCAAAAATTGAAAAATTGGGGTTTTTTTCCTCAGTGCAAACACTAGTAAAATAGGAACATTCTCAGTTTTTGTTGATTCTCTTGCTCCTGTAGGAGAAATAGATGGCAATGAGTTATGCTACTGGAAAAGTTTGAAAATTGTTATTAAAACTTTAACAATATTTTCATTTAAAGTACATTGTTTTTACTTGGCTGCTACTCTAGAACTACTTTCCCCCCCAAACAACATGGAATATGAGGTTGGAAATTGTATACAGAAGTTATAAAATTAAAAGGAACAAAAGCTGTTCCATGCATTTCTACTGTGGAACTATTTGAGGGAATGGGTACGTCTCAAATCAGTGAAATTCCTGAATAAAAGTACACAAAAGTTTTGAGGCCAAAAATATGTTAAATAATGTTGTGGTGAATAAAGAGTCGGACTGCCAAAGGAGAGGGTTATGTGCACCAAGAGCCAATGCTCCAAAAGGCAAATGGAATCAGAACTAACATTTAAGAAATATTAATATGATTTCTCATGTATTTAGTTATTAACTTCTTCTGTCTCATTAAAAGCACTGAGAAGCACTTGCAAAGGGTTAATGGGTCAGCTGTGGCCTAGGGTTCCTTGGCCTTTTCATATCATATTAGTCATTGAAGAGGCCACACAAAAATAAAACCCAGCCTGCCCCATAAAGTCTTACACTTGGTCTGTTGTGATCAGAAAAAGAGGTGTTGACACATTGTCCCATAGCTGTCATCTCTGTCTTTATTACTAGATGATAATTGTGGCAATGGAAGTAAAATGGTTCTTCTCAGGCTTCTGTTGTCCATAATGAGAAAAGGGTATTGCAGTACTCCTTTTGCAAGAAAGTCTGCTGAGGAATCAAAAAAAGTCCAGATGGCTACCATTAACCACGTATTCAAAGCTCCACTTCTTTTTCCATGCATTGTAGCGGGTTATTTAATCTCACCGTTGTGGTTCCTGTCTTGATTCTTTTTTTCACCTCACCAATGTGGACACCTTTGCCAGAAGTGGTATTTAGCAGGTTCTGATCACTTCTGGAGAAGGAGTTGCAGAAATTTTGAGTCGTTCGGAGAACTGGTAAACGCCACCTCTGACTGGCCCCACCCCCATCTGTTCTCTGCCTCCTGGGTCCCAGCTGATTGGGAGGAAATGGGGATTTTGCAATAACCTTCCCCTGCCACGTCCACCAAGCCACACCACACCTACCAAGCCACATCCACAGAACCAGTAGTAAAAAAAAATTGAATCCCATCACTGATCTTTGCCCTTATAACTGGTTTCTTGTTATTGGGTAAATGGATGGGCAGAGACCCAATGTTATTACCCCTCTTATAAGATGTTAGCAAATTTATATAGCTCTGGTTAGAAATGGGCTTGGGGACTTATATTATTTGCCTAAAAAATATATTGGATTCTTCTCTGGTCTCTCAGACCAGGTGATTCTTTTTTTTTTTTTTAGTGTTCAAAAAGTTTTATTGGTTTTCACAATTTTTTCTCAGGGACAGGGTACATATGGTAATAGAAAATATTTTGAA
>JAPKID020002373.1:0-13399 GCA_026931265.2 Tropidonophis doriae | reverse complement strand
AAGCTTTTTAGTTTTTCTTAATTAGTTTCAGGCTTCCTCCCGGTCGGGAAGTGCTTGTTCTATTCAGCCTGCTGAATTATGTAAATATTTCTTTACAGTATTTTGTTCTGTTTATATATTGCCGAATCAAAAGAATTCATAGTGGTTTAAAGCAAATCAGATAAAAATACTGTAGAAATAAAATGCAGTGGCAAATATCATTGAAAACAACAGTAAATAATTTAGAACAATCAGAATATAATAGGTGAAAAAGAAACAATGCAGGGAAAATAAAAAAAAAACCAATTACACTGAACAGGTATCATATAGAAGCAAAATGAACAGATGAGTCACCTTAAATAATTATTGAGCTTCTTCACAAATTAAGAAATGATTGAACATCCTTTAAAGATATTAAGTCTGTAGCATTCATTCAATGAACCTATCCAAAACAGCGGTTAATAATTGCACTCTTTTTTACCATTTAAGACATAAACTATATTATTACATGCAACTCAAGGAAAAAGAGAAAACTGAATGCTAAAAGTATCAGGGTGAATGAACTTCTTTGCACAAGAAAGGGGAAATTGAAACTTTTCTATTTTTTTAAAGAATCAGCAAAACAATAGTGAATGCATGCCTCAGCATTCCAGTACTACTTATAGAAGCAGTATTAGAAATACTAATTAAAAATAAAGTCCTCATCTCTTCAACCCATAAAAAAGTAACTCATGCTCTTCTATCCGTGAAAGGCTATTTGCAAGATCAAGCCACTAACATTAATATTTTGAGGAAACTACTTTTTAGTATAGTCAATGCACTAAAGGTCTGTCCAATTAATGTAGTCAGAATAATAGAGAGCACAAGAATATAAAAAACTATGCAAACAACACAGAAATAAGTGATGAATAAGAGGAATTGTTTCTGCCCTAATATGTGTCATTGTGTTTGAAAATAATTATGTTCTAGCATATGTTCTGATCAGAGGTTGACTGCTAAACAAAACAAACAGAACATCTGTTATAATTGGTATCTATGTTTGCATACTTACAGTGCTATTTAAGTGAAGTCTGCCAATACCCAGGAGACTTAATATTTTTCTCTACATCCTTTCAATTAAATCTTTATTTATTCTAACCACAAACATGATTACAGATATGTTGCAATCTGTTCCATGTACACCATGCATAGATAAAAGTTCCTGTTTTCTGAGCAGTCTGCTGTCCATAGTTCTATATTGTCATACCATTTTCAGGGCCTGTCTGAGCAAAGGAATCAGAGATATTTTTTTCATGTAGTACTCCATAACCTGCAAAATGAAGGAAAACTAGAAACCTAATATATTCCATTATATCACTCTGTATGTAAATTTGCATATCTGCAGTAGAATTGGAATGTGTACCAATACAATGATGTTGAAAGTACATTTCTGGGTGTCTAAATAGCCAAGGAAACTTATAAAGTAGGGCATTGCCATTCTTTAATATATTTCTAATGAACATTCTTAAGTAGATATTACTATTAATGTATTTTATGAGGAAAAACTTGCTGTTTGATTGACTGTCCAGAAGAACCTTTATGATAAGTTGTAAGAAGTACTGATGTAAATGATTCTTTTCCTTATTTATCCGTTTCTTTTAAATACATATGTACTCAGATAATTATGGTAAAGTGTTAAAATGTTCTTGCATAAATTGACATTCTAATTCTGAGTTAGCAGAGATTATTCATTGTAGCAGTACAATTATGTTCATCTATGGCAGCAAAAAAATCAGCAGTCATCTGACTGCACCTTTCTAACTAACACACCTTAATCTTTCCCAAGTTACAGCTTACTTCATCAGATACCTACTTTGCCCCAACATCTACACCAACAGCATTATTACAGACCCTTATGTAATCTGCATCCACATAACCAAGCTATCTTCACATCAACCTCACTCCAATTTAAATTTGCACCTGATAAAATGCTGCTCCTGAATGTTTATACAGATGGTATTTGTTTAATAACAAATCCATCTAACTCTTCAAACTTGTAACAGCACTGAAGGAGTGGTAGTTATGACCAGTTCTTGAACAGTTACAACACTTCTGCAGTCAGTCACATGATTGTGATTTTTGATTATCAGTGTCCCATGGTCATATGATCACTATTTGCAACCTTCCCTGTTGGATTCCCACAAGCAAAAAATGGAGAAACTTTCAGGAAATCAGAAGTTGTGTTTATGTGAGGTTCTTACTTAATGATCTGCATGACCTTTGCTTAACAATGATAACTAGGAACTGCTATCATTAAGTGGGGGAATCACATCACACTTTATGCCATTACTTTATGACCGCATGACTTAACTATCAAGATTAAAGTCCACTTACTATCTGTACCTTTTAATAAAATCTGTTAGTTGGAAAATATGCTACCAGAATCCTTCAAATTTCTAATGTTACAATCCTAATCGTTTCCAATTAGAAACTTAAAACATGTAACTTTACCTTATATAACTTTTTACCTTTTTTAGATATTTTATTTAAAAAGTAATAATATAGATTTTGTTGATGGAAAACAAGCTACTTGCTTTCCATCTTCTGGATGAATGAGAAAATAATTATCAATTACATTTTTTTCTTTTTCTTTCTTTCATAGATATATTGCAAATAAACATGAAATCAGTAACTAATTATGGTTTGCTTGTTAAATGTTTTTGGTTTGCTCTGTTTTGTGGATCAGCTACACATTTATTGGCTGATAGGTAAGTAATCTGAAATGAAAACTTTAAAGACAATGGCACTTAATTTTACAAGAAGTCCTGAAAATGTTTATACAGTAACTAAACAGATTAACATCCATTAGCTCTCCTTTTCCTCTGCCTTTTTCTTAAACATAGTTTGGGGGAGTTATCAATCTTCCATTGTAATTTTAAGACATGGGCACCTTCCTGTTTGACTAGTGAAGTGATTCTTTTGGCAGGAATCAGCTGGTAGCAGTTCTGTGCTTCTGCCTGCTATTTCAATTCAGCATGTCTGCATCATGGGCTTAGGAAAAGATTAAAGTTACCTTTTATACTCCAGGATCAGAAAACAAGATTTATTGGCAAAAGAAAAATAATAATAAAATGTTAAAAGGCACCTTCTAAAGACCCTGAAGTCAGTAAAACAGTTAACTCCTCTATCAGTCTCATCAAATGAACCTGGGACTATTTCTACAACACAATTGGCTGATCAGACTTTATAGGACTAAACTAATATTATGTTCTTTTAGGTATGCTAGTTAGATGCTAGAGTTCAACAATATCTGAAGGCTATATGTTTTGTATTCCTTGTTTTAAAGAGGCCTTGAAGGAGGAAATAATTATTCTTTGTGGTTAAAACAATTGGCTGTAAACTAAAATATATTTAATATGTATCCAGTTTACATTTTCTGATACAAAGCTCTTGGTTTCTCCAGTAAGGGTATTTGCAATTGTATAATGGATTATTATTAAAGTTGTTTTAATACTATACAACTAATGTAATTATACTTTGTTTAGAAGTACAGTATTAATTTCACCAAAAACTGTCAGCACAGAAGATCCCATAACCATTGTTTTATGAATAAGGCTCATATAGAATTGAAAAAAATGTTTATTGAATTACATTATGTTTTTTTCATAATAAAATGAAACACCTTTCAGTATGAATTTGACAAATGCTTGTGACATGATCAGACAATATTCGTCTATGTTCATACAACATGATACTTCACTGTGTAGTTTTCTTAATCTCCCTTTTATTAACAAACTACAATAAGATCATTCAAACAATATGAAAACAATTAAACATGGTTCAAAAGACACTAGGGAGAGTTTACCTACAAACTAAGCCAAAGGTAAATATATGTTAAACTCATTCTGGCTTAGCATACTGAGTAAATTCAATTCTGTCGATCCATATAAAGCTAACTGCATCTTCATCTGTATCTTTGTGGTTTCCACTGTAAATGTTGACATTGTTGGAAACTGAATATGAAGACATATGTAAGTAGTCCTTGATTTACAACTGTTCCTTTAACAACTGTTCAAAATTACGCCCCCACTGAAAAAAAATGACCCAGTTCTCAAATTTACAACTGTCCTAAGATCCCTGGGGCAGGTGATCAAAATTAGGCTACTTGACCACTGGCATGTATTTACAACAGTTGCAGTGTTCTGGGTCATGTGATCATGATTTATACCTTCCCAAGGGGCTTTTGACAAGCAACGTCAATGGGGGGAGGTGATTCAGTTGTGAACACAGCAAAACCGAGATGAATACAATTCAAAATACTATTGCCAGAAAGAATTTAGTACTTTGAAGAGAGATTGTTGGGTTTCTGTATTTTATGTTGCACCACAGAAGTTAAGGCAGCTTATAGAAATAAAAAGGAGTGGAGTATATAAGTATTTTGGGTTCAGACAAAAGCCATTATTTAAGTAAGCTAGTCATTGTAAACCAATTATGACTTTAATTTGAAGTGTACTGCCAAACTTTACAGTTTGTAGTTACCTTCATAGTTTACAGTAAGCAAAAAAAAAAAAAAACCAATCCTTGATAAAGCATTATGTGTGAACTATACCAGGAAAAATGTTGCTACTGAAGTGTTATGCCTTTGGAATGTTAAATATCTAAAAAAATAATTTTAATGTATGTCAATTAGTGTACATTTAAAGTGACAATAAAATTATTCTAAATATTTTATGTTTCAGTATTCATCATAAGTGGGAAAAATTATACTTAGTTCATCATTGGCCAGTGACTGTATGCATGGTAAGATCTTCTTAAATGGATGTAGTTACTTTGCTATCTGAACGCCGATATTAAAATATTTATTTTGCTTTATCATGAAGAGGGTGTAAGAGATGAGAAGCATTACTGAGATCTTAAACCTTTGTCCACTGCACATGAATAAAATATCTATTTTTAACCATGAGGAATTGTTCTGAATTTTTAAATAATTTTAAAAATCAGACCTTGCAAAGAAGATAATGTTTACAAGAATTAAGATATTATTTATTGAAACTAGATGCCAGTCTCAAAGTGACGCGTAAAACAATACGTTTTAACTTTAAACAATACTTTCCTGTCACTGACTTGCACAAATTCAAGTAAGATTATCCACACTGAAGCAATGTGAGAAGAGGAGGATCTCAAAATATCATCTTCTGAAGTTGGTGAAATATGTCATGTTTTCATTTTTTATTTCAGTTGTTTCAGATGTAAGAAAAAGCAATGTCCAATACCACAGCACAAACAATATTACATTTTATTATTATAAAAGTAATAATAGTAATGTTTCTATAGGAAGGGATCACATAATGTTAATAATAGTCACATTAATATTTATAGCATATCGGATTCTTGGATGTTATACAAATCATAAAAACAAACCTAATAAAACCTATCCCCGTGTCACCATAATAAACCTCCTAAAAACTCAAAGCTGGAAACAGCAGCAGCTCAGCCACCATTATCACACCCCATCCTTTAGTGCTACAGGTAAAAGCAGATTGTTCACAGATACCAAAACAAAACTAACAGTACATCCATACAACTCCCTTACTATTGTCCCATTCCAGAGCCGGCAGGAAATCGTCCAGACCAAATCTTGCTAACCCCAAGAATATCCTTACTGCAATCCCAGAAAGGCCCATACTGCACTGCTGTCCATACAGATGTAATGCATACGATATTTTAAAGTCTGTGATTTGTGATTCCCTTGGTTGAAATTCCAGGCCTACCAATATCTGCTACATGACAACTTCCTTAGTACACAAGATGCAGTTTACTGTAATGGTTAAGGCACAAGACTAGAAATTGGGAGGCTGTGAGTTCTAGTTTTGTCTTAGGTACAAAGTGAGCTAAGTGACGTTGGGCCAATCACTTTCTCTCAGCCCTAGGAAGGAAGCAGTCACAAACCACTTCAGAAATCTTGCTAAGAAAACTGCAATTGCCAGGACTCAAAACTGATTTGAAAACACACACACGTGTGTATGCATATAAACAATGTGCGTGTAGGTGTGCACATGAACAGTTTCTGTGTACTGAAGTTTTTCCCCTTTTTTTATGGCTGTCATAGTGTTGAACAATTATTCTTTATAACTTTGGGTAAACCCAGTTGATGTTTGATCTGCAGACCACTAAGGGATAGCAGAAAAATTGTAGTTTTTATATTGTGATCGCTATGTAGTGGTTTTCTGGATTTTCACTGGGTAGGAAATTTTAATATCATCAGGTGACAGAAGCATAAGAACTGAGTCCTTTTTATTATGCTTTCAATTACATATGTTAAGTCGGGGCAGATGTATCCATTTCAGAGTTTTATAACAGCTTAACTCAACCTATGTAGAAAAAAGAAAAGCGGGACTCAGAAGTTGGAACTCCAGTCACCCTTGCAGCTAAATCCATTCTGCAGAATAGGCACTGAATAGACCCCATTACTTGGAAGAAAGTGGTCCTACAATAGACCTACCAGATAAATTGGGGTCGAGCAGATTGCCACTATCACTTCATGCTACCTCCTTGGGTTATCTGGATGGAAGTTTTTGAGCTCAGGATTTAAATCATCTTTTGACTTCTTCAGTGGTGTGTTGACACGATATGGGTACTGGCCTGAAGATAGATCTACTGGAAATAATGGGGCATCTTGCGGATGCAGCCTAAATAGTTTCATTCAGTGAATACATCTATTGTCAGTGCAGGGAGCGCCTTTATTTCTTGCTTGTAGTTTTTGACATGGGCAGTCTAATGTCTTTCAAATTACCCCTTTCTTAGGAAAGTCTAGCTTTCAGACTCAAACAAATCCAACTATAAACAGCTTTGATATCCTGCAGTGAAAGCATGCTTCTACTTATCTTATTGGTGGGTGAAATTGAAAAAAAGAAAGGCTGTTAGAAACTTCTTGGTTTCATTACATCATAAAAGAAGAAGCATATACTGTGCAGGGAAAGTCCTGTCCTCTTAGATTAGGAAGTTAAGATTCAATCATTGTGTGCTTCCTTTTGTTCTTGCTATAAGATTTGAAGCAATTTAAAAATATGTGAATTTCAGGTGAGCAGAAAATAATCTTGGGAATTGCTAATATTAAGAACTAAAACACTTATTGAGTATTTCAATGGGGAATTTGCCAGAAAAGCTGGAATAAAAGTAGAGCCTTCACATTCTTTTGGAATAGAACTCCTGCTGTACTTTGACATTTGCTCTGCTATATTGTTCAGCACTGATAGACACTGAGATCCCCAACACCTACAAGGTACCACGTGATAATATTGGTTACTTTGTAGAAAAGCCAAGCTGATATCTCCATTCACTGGCTATTGTGAGCGTATCTTTTCCATTAGCTGAAGAAAAAACTAAATGCCATTGCTTCAGAACTGCTTCTCTGAACTGTACTGTTGATCAGAATACTTGGAAATAGCATGAAGATTTTCTGCTTTTAAGTGTCAAGGGCTGAGCTCTTGAAAGCAATGAATTTTCCCACTTATTTTCTACTGCAAAATTGGCTGAATTCCTGCTCATCTCTTGCCAAGATAAATGTAACACTTACTGTTGACTGCAAATGGATTTGAGTTTGTTTTTAATGAAGGGTATTCTGCTAGTTCAATGAAATATTGGTAGATATGAAAAATGGCAAGCATTTTATGACTCATATTAAAAGTAGCCAAAAAAATGTTTTGAGGAAAAAACAGTTGTGATAGGATTTACAATTTTACACTTTCTTTTTATCACATGAAAAATTGCTTGCCAGAGGGTTTTATTAAGCAATTACTACTTTTTATAGTACTCTATAATTCTAACATAGGAGTATTGCCTTCCTTAAAATCAGGTAACAGGTTTGTTTACTTTTAAACCATAGCCTTTACTTAAATATTGCCATATCCTGACCAACTTAAATCATAATGCAAAAGTAGGCTTTTGGTAGCTACATGGTACACTGCATGCACTGAAAGGTAGGGGCTTCAATGGGTGGTAAAATGGAGTTGAAGTGGGAGGGACTTTTTTAAAATGACATCGTTTTTATATGCTAAACCTAGATGGGGTTCTAATTCACTCCTCCCTACCAAAATGGTTTGGACCTATATGTTCTCCATTTCTGGATTTCAGTTAAATTGTCTTATGTGATAGTCTTCCACATAAGAGCCAGCTACAGCCATTTTTTTAAAAATAGGGAAGCATTTATATTTAGGAAAGAACTTTTAAAAAGAAATTCAGTAATTTCGTAGGAAAAAGGATACAATTTCAAAGCATTTATTTGCTATATCTGTATGTTATATCAGAAAGTTTTTCAGGCTAGCAGTCAATATTAACATAAAATAAAAAGCAACCATTTCAAAACTAATAATTACCTTTCCAGTATTATAAACAAAATTGACAACTTCAAAATAATGTGAAAGTATTCAGAGAAACGCACCTGCCCGATTCCAACTTTCATTCAGAACAAACATTGCAAAGGTGGTTAATTTTCATTTGGCCACAGATATCATCTTATATGGATGTTGACTATGTAGTGAATATGGTCAGAAAAGGTTTGCAAGGCTAAAAGGGGAATGAGAGAAAAAAGATGATGTGCAAATTCATTTTTAATATAAGAGTAAGTAGAATATTTTACTTCTCATACTAGTAGTAAGCTAAATGCTTCTAAAAGGTGCTAAAGAAATAAATAAAAACCTTGACAAATAGGGAACATGTCAGAATAACACAGGGTTGTTTTCTTAAAACCAGAAATACAGAACTGGTTTCAAACACCCATGGCTTATCAGCCCATTAAATGGAATACTTCATATGACAAAGTATTAATTCAAAATAAAGATAATTTAAGATAAACTGTTTATTAATAAAATTTAGATAAATTTCAAATTACTCTGATTTTATTAACTTTTTTTCCTAATACTATTCTGAAGTGGCTATTTTCAAACAGTTTACCAGTGTTTTCATTTTTATGAAAATGGGACCAACCTTATGGGGTTTCCAGTATTAGCACTTCTTGATGAAATAAAGCTTGCTAATAGTATCTCCATATAATTTTACTGGTTTGAGATTATAGCACAGCAGATGTAGAACCAAATGCTTCAAAACAGGCTCCATAAACATTCAATGTAACATTCCAGAAAGAATGGTAGCTGGAGAAATTGCATCAAACTGTATTGTTGGTTCTTTGTCCCAGTTATAATATGGCCCATGAATAGTTATAAATGAGATGAGTACTGTTTACCAGCTTCAACTCTTAGTTCATTTATGGAAAGGTATTTTCTAAAATAATCCACAAAGGTCTGCATAGCCTAAATCCAGGTTATTTAAAGGAGAGGGAATTTAATATCTTTGGGATACCTCCTTGATTGACTGTCACATTCAGTGTCTCACTGAAGTTTATTAAGAGTCTTTTAAATTAATAAGTAAAAAAGGGACTGCTGTGTTCCAAAATAAAACATTATTCTTCCACACTATCTTTATTTACTTGAGCACTGTTGAACTACATCAAGACTCTGTAGGTATTATTGTAGATAAAAATATATCATGATGAATAAGAACATTCCAGGAAGAAACTGTTCCTCTTTCTAATTCATCAGGAAACAATTAGCTTACATTACTTTCTGCTTTTTCTTCTGAACAATGTGGCAACATTTTGGATACTCATTTTGGGATTGCCCACCATCATATTTATCTTGTGAACGGGAACGTCTGCTATATTTTTCAGATGTTGTAAGGTTGTCTGTCTGGCCAATTATATATTGAAGATTTCTGCTTTTTTTCCTTAAAACACTCACCTTCTAGGGTTGTACAAAAGTTTGACTCCAAGATCTAAATCAAAACAAATAGATTGAATTCATGCTGGACCATTAAATCAGATGCCTCTATCAAACCTGAGACAAATTGAAACAACAATCAGAATTAATAATTTGAATCACAGCTGAATCAGGCTCTATTTTTCCCATTCTGCATAAAAATTATTTTCCTTTAATAACCCATTATTTTCTCTAGATGAATGAAAATGAATGCAAAGAACCACCAATGTACTGGACAATCCATGGATTGTGGTAAAGTATAACTTTGGGAGAAAAAAAATATTGTATTGCTAGTCTTTCTAAGTTCATAATATCTTATATTTGAAATATTCTGGTCTGATGCCCACAGAAGGTAAAAGCTGTTATTATATGATAAATTATTTTTTTAAAAAATAAATGATTTATTATAAATAATCTGTGGTAATCCATGAATCAAAACATATGAAAATACCAGGATTTCTAGATAAATTAAAATTTAATATTCTTTTCATATTTATAAATATGGGATTTGTTTGTCTCCTAAAAAAGGAAGTTATGGAATCACTAATTGTACATCTCTATGCTAAATTGACATGAGAACACATTGTATAATTTTTTCATGTTCTTATTTTTTTTCACCTTCATGATATCGAATAAGGTACGTATTATATCATCTGTCCTTAACTCTTCTCAAGACAACCCTGTGACAATCTTGTGACATTTCACAAGAAATATGTTAGACAAGGAGAATGCACTCCACTACTATTCAGAACAGTTGGTTTTCATCCTTTGTACTCTTTTGTTCTGCTTTTTCCCAGGCCTGATAAAGCTGCAGAATGTAATAGAAGTTGGCACTTCAATATATCTGAGCTTAAGGTATGAATCAAATAAATTGTAGGTACTGAGTACTTGAAGAAAAACTATAATAATAATTAAGTCAAGAATTTGACTGGACTCAGAAAAGCTTTAGGGTATTCTGCCAAATGGGTATTATTTATTAACACACTTCAATCAGTGAACGTTTATTACCAAACCAGGAACTAGAAAAAGAGGATGACTCATTCATTCTTGAGTCCCTTTTTAAATAATTTGCAGAGTTGCCTACAAATTCCAATATTATCATAATCACATGTTATCTAAAGCTGTTATGTGAAGTATTTTATAGATACAAGGATATTTTATACAGCCAGTTGGATGTAGTGATTAAAGTTCTGGTCTAAAAATCAAGTTTGGAGTTTGCATCATATTCTTGCTTTTTAATTTTATAGGATTTTTTATATTGCTAGGATTTCATGGAAGACATGAACGAATATTGGCCAGATATACTACATACAAACCATACTCATTTCTGGTAAGTTGTGTCACATTTAACCCTATTGATAGCTTTACATAAATGCTTAATTTTAGTTGCCTTTCTAAATGAAACACCCTAGGTAACAATAGGAGCCAGATATGCAGATAATATAAACTATGGATTTCTGATGATTAGTTTATTTCAGCATTCATGCTTTCTCAAATAATATACTGTATTTAGGCATATAGATGGTATTTTTGACCCTCACGGGAGTTCAACTGTAGAATTAAGTTTTAATCTTTCCAATCAAACTCATCTTTAATAACATTCAGTTAAAATTTATGGCACTGGAGCTTCCGGGTTGAGTAGCGGGCGCCGATGGCAGCTCTTTTGAGCTTGCCGCTCCAGCCGCCCATGTCTGGCTCCGCAAAAAAAAAGCGGAGAATCCCAGCCGCCCGGAGCAACAGCTGCCTAAACGGGGAGTCCCACCTTGCTCGCACCCCAGGGCCAAAAAAAGCCTCTGGGTGCTTCGCAAGGGACTCTACCCTACGGCGCTGGCTCGCTGTTAAAAACGCCTCTTTATGGGCGGCTGGAGTGGCGAGCTCAAAAGAGCCACCATCGGCGCCTGCTGCTCAACCGGAAGCTCCAAAAGTGCTTTTTCAAGAGGCAACTGGACTTTCTGAAAACCAAGAAAGTCCAAGTTGCCTTTTGAAAAAAGCACTTTTGGGACAACCATGACCTGGGTGACTGAAGAATCCCCATAGACAAGAGATTCCTGCACTCAGTGAACTGACAAAAGCACCCAGGAGAAGCAGTCATTAGTTTCATTTGCACCACTTAAAGATATCAGCTGGTCTCACAAGATATCCTTAGGTAATCATCCACATATAAAGAATGCCCTCAGAAAGGCAGTAAAAAAATCAGACAGAATGCCAAGCTGGCATCATTCCTCTCAGCCATTTTGTTTATGGCTATGCCAACCCTTCTGTAAATAGCTGTTCAAGCCCCGGGAATAAAAGTACTACAAAAAACTTGGGTGGGTGGGGGGTACTCTAAAGAAGCTCAGCTACAGACAGAAAGTCTGGGAATACTGCCAAGAATCATTAAGGCTGTTAGACACAGTTTCTGAAAACACTTAAAGCAGCAGGGACAGTAATTAAGATAAGGATTAGGCTAGAAATACAGGCACACTATAATCTTTCCTTGCAGGATTAGCCCTATGAACAACCATCAACCAATTCTCTGAACTGCTCAGAAAATTAACATATGGTTCGGGCAGTGGTGGGTTTCAAAAATTTTCACCAACAGTTTGGTGGGTGTGGCTAGGTGGGGGCATGTGACTGAGTGGCCATGGCCAACATGACATCACTCATGCACATGTACACTCTGTCACATTACACCACCACCACCTCCAGCCACAGCCACTGAATCAGTGGCGAAAATTTCTCTTTTACAACCTTGATGTCCAAATTATCTCAAGAAGAACTGCTTTTATTGGCAGCACAATGCATTCGTGACTCCTCTGCACCTTGCCAACTTTCCCCACCAACACAGCTGCTTCTACCTTAGTGCTGAATAGTCCATGCCCCCCCCCTACACACCACACACACTATGCTTGCCCTGGCAGCACCCTGGCAGTAGCAGCTGAGAAAGGGAAGGAGAGAGCCAGAGAATGAAGTGGGTGTAGTGGCAGCCAGAGCTGCTGCATCATCACAACAGCCATTCCGTGCCCTCCCCCCTACACACACACACATGCAGTAGCAGCCAAGCAAGGGAAGGAGAGGGGCTGGAGAATGAAGTGGACATGGCACTGGCCAAAGCTGCTTCTTCTTCACAACAACCATTCTATGCCCTCCCCCCTACAAACACACCCCAAGCTTACCCTGGGGGTACCCCAGTGGTAGCAGTTAAGTGAGGGAAGGAGAGGAACCAGAGAATGAAGTCAAAGCTGCTGCTTCTTCACAACAGCTGAGGATGGAACTGGCAGCAGTAGCCACTCTAATCACCTGGGAAGAGGGGGGTATGCTGGAGGGCCTGGTTCCCCTTGTCTACTGCTCACTCTGCTTTATGGTGACAGAGCAAACTTTCAGGGTGGTGGCTGGCTGCAGGCCGGCAAAATGTCCTCCAGAATTGCTGTCATGTTGTTCATGCATGCACATGTGCTGCATGTGCATGAGTGCACAGTTGAGTGTAAATTGTTCTACACATGCACAGAACATTAAAAAATGATTAAAAACCAAGCTTGCAGTGGCAACCAGGGAACCAGTTAGTTTCAGTTTCAGTTTATTACATTTATATCCTGCCCCATCTCCACAAGGGACTCGGGGCGGCGCACAAGGAAATATTAAAAATATAC
>JAPKID020002372.1:0-13400 GCA_026931265.2 Tropidonophis doriae | reverse complement strand
AATGGAAAGAAGGATTGTAAATTAAGTACTGTATATAATAGTATCATATGTATAGACAAAGAGAAACTGAAATAAGGGGAGAGAAGTACATTTATAATGGATGTATACCGAGGTGGAAATGTTATACAGAAGGAAATTGCAAAAAAAAAAGGGGGGGGTTTAATTCCAGATACATAACTTTAACAATTTTCTCCCAATTTTTTTAAAAAAAGACCAATTTTTCCTATGTCATGTTTTGCCTGCGTTTTTAAAACCTCTGTGTGTGTGTGGGGGGGTTTCCCATGCAGACAAAAAAGTTAATACTTTTCGATTGATCAAACATTTATAGTTTGTATTGAATTTACATTATAAGTTAGTTATACTTTGTGGTAGATGATATTGATAATGAGGATGGTGATTTATTTGACTTGGACACTGCCCATCTCAATTCAGCTATGGGTGGCGAACAGAATAAAGACAAATAACAATATATAATTTTAATTAAAAATGAACAAGATGGTAATTGCAGCCAACAGTAACATGCATGCAGTAACATGCATGCACTTTACAAGTGGTTCCAATTGCTCTAGTTAAAGCCTGGCCAGGTCCTTAAGATCCTCCAGAATTCAGATACAGAAACTGCACCACACAGTGGGAGGTCAACCTGGTGATACCATGTTTCCCCTTTTGACCCCCGAAATAAGCACTTATTTTCAGGAAGGTCTTATTATTTTTGAGATGCAAATGGCGGAAAGTATGGTTACCTCATGGCTGCTGCTGTGTTTCAATATTTTCGGGGTGGGCTTATTTTAGCGCACGCGCTCAAAAGTCCAATTGGTCTTATTATCTGGGGAGGTCTTATTTTCAGAAAAACAGTGTATATGCATTAAGAACCACACTTGAGCATTTCAGCAGCCTGCTCATTGCCAAAACAGTATTGAATAAGCCTATACTTATACCCACATGTGTCAACTAATGTTTGCTAGTCTGATGTAGCAAAATAATTTTATAAACTTTTTTTAAATTTTCCTACTTTTAGGAATGCATTATTTGCATATGGAGGCTCCAGTCAAAGTAATCCATAGAGATTTGAAGTCCCGGAATGGTAATTCAGTATAAATTTACAATTTTGTTTATTTTGGCATTACAGTAGCTGCTGTTTCAAATGAGTATGTGTTGACTATTGCTGATTGAGAGTTGAATCTTATATTTTCCTTTTGGCATTCTTGTTTTTTAAAACATTTAAAATCTCCTACTCATTTGAGGTTTTGTATGCAGGATGATATTTCAATTGCTTGATTACTCCTGATTAAGTTCAGCAATTCCTCTTATAACCTTGCGATTAGAGATGGGATTAGAAAGCTCAGGTAAAAATGATATCTTTCTTCATTTCCCTTTCCCTATTTGAAAAATAAAAACAAATTGAAATATTTTATAGTAGTTTTGCTATTAAACCTCTAAAATGTTAAAATGTTTAATAGTGAACGAAATTGGCCCAAATTTAGAAGTGTTCAGACTAAAAAAATAACTTAAGTAATGAAAGAATTGCAGTGTCTGTTTGATATGGTGATGGTAAGGGTTAGGGTTAGGTTCTAGAATACAATTTGGAATATTTCTTCTATTTTCAGGGTCATGTTTTACCTGCCAGCTTAATCTAAATAGAATGCACTGTTTCTTAGCCATTGGTACTTTTTAGTTCCATTTTCAGGAAACATTTAAAATATTTTAATGCAGTGTTTAATGAAATTCAAAATTATTGCCTGGAGAAATAATATTTTTATTAGTATACACCAAATATACTTGAGAAATCTGTTTTCTCTATTGAGAAATCAAGAAATCAATCGCTATTGCTATCTCTATTGATTGATTGATCAACTGACCGACCTATCGTGTTTCCCAAAAAATAAGACAGGGTTTTATTTATATTTGACCCCCGAAATAAGCACTTAGCCTTATTTTCGGCAGGTCTTACTATTTTTGAGGTGCAGGAGGCGGTGAGAGTGATCACTTCATGGCTGCAATATTTCTTACAATATTTTTGGAGAGGACTTATTTTGTGGAGAGGGCTTATTATAGCACATGCTAACCAAGGTATATTTTGTCTGTCTGTCTGTCTGTCTGTCTGTCTGTCTGTCTGTCTGTCTGTCTGTCTACACACACACACACACACACACACACACGCATGCGCACACACACCATATTGTATCATCTTTATACTGGCTAAATATGCTAAAAATAATGATCACATATATTTCAGTTTCCCCCAAAACCTTTATTTTCATATTTTTTTTATTTATTACATTTATATGTCTCCATTCTCATGGATAAGGGAACTTCCTTTGGGTTTTTTTTATTCCTTTTGTTTCAGAAGATTGGGAAATTTTTACAATTGTCTCTGATATTCTTTGTTGCCTATTTTAAAGATATATGTGACTGCATCATAAAGTGTGACTTTAGTTTTAAATTATTTCTCAGTAATTGTTAATACATTTTTCGGCTCCATTATCATTACTTATTAACTTGAACTTTATTGGTGATTTATCTGCCATGATGCTGCTCTAGAGAGAATCTTGTCAATAATAAAGCCTTCTAGTTTTTGATTCATGTCAGCTGCAGAATAGAAGTGGTCTTGCCAGTACATATATACTTATAATATATGGAGTGATTTTTTTTTTCTAAAGAAACATCTGTGGTTTCTTCATAATATTAATATACTTTTCTCTTTTTAAAAAAATTTCAGTTGTTATAGCTGGTGATGGAGTATTGAAGGTATGAATATTTCAGTCTTTTTATAAAAATATTTGTTGCGCTGAATTGGGCATGCCGTGTGTGGTTTTTTTCCCCCTAAAAACGTCTATATTTTTTTTCTAGATTTGTGATTTTGGCGCTTCAAGATTTCATTCCCACACAACTCACATGTCCCTGGTTGGTACTTTTCCTTGGATGGCTCCAGAAGTAATACAGAGTCTCCCAGTATCAGAAACATGTGATACATATTCATATGGTGTGGTGAGTAAACATATTTCTGTCCATGCTTCTGAATAGACTAAAATAAAACTGCCTTTAGACAACTGGATATAATTAATGTTCATGGTCCATACACATGGTCCATACACATGAGGCACAAAAACCAAGTTCTATTTCTGAGGTACTCATTGGGTCTTATATATCTCCCACCCACCCACAATTTTTGGGATTTCATCGTTCTCTATTTTTGTGGTACAATTTTTAGCACAGAGAAAGCTATGGCCATATCAATGCCAAAACACTTATAGCCAGCAAACGTCTGGAGAACATCTGCTACTTCCAAGATCCACGTCTTTGCCACAGAAGTCCTGCCTTGTTTCTTTAAAAACATTTTTACACTTGCTCATGAAATTTATATTAGTTAGTTAGTTAATTAATTAATTAAAAGTCAGTGTTAAAAGCAGTTAAGAAGAACTCGAGGTTTTCTGATTTGAAGGAGAACTACGCTAATGATGGCTTACTTAACAGTCAGTCAAAACTGTAAATATCCATTCAGAAGAAAACTAAAGAAAGTTTGATGGGGTTAACCGCCAGACAAGCATATCTAGAATTGCAGCTTGGACCCAGTTCAAGTCTTTTGGAAAAACTTCAGAAATTGGCTTATGGATAAAATAGTGGTCACTGGTTAAAGCAGGCATGTCCAACTTTTACCCTTGCCTGGACTGCATTGAGTGAAGAGGAATTGTCTTGGTCCATATGTAAAACATATAGCTAATGTATACCTATGTGTAAATAATGTTACAAGTTTACAATCTTGTGTATGGCATTATTAGCTGTCCAGGGTCACACGTACGACAGATATATCGGACTCACCAGGGTTCAAATAAAGGAGTTGAGTAACAGTTATACATTTCAGGCATACACACACAGTTTCAAAGCCTGTAATACCCTCCCTCCCTCCTTGCCCCCCAAGCTTGGTGTTCTGCATCTTAAATAGTGGAATAGTGAAACGTTGAGGGAGAGAATGAAATTTGGAAATAATTGCAGTTTGGCTCAGAGTTAAATGTTTATAGATAAATAATAATCTAATTAAGTTGTTCCCTTGCTACTCTCAATGGGACAGAAATGAGTGAATTCCCAGTCCTTTGTGTGATCTCAAAATCTGTTTCTTTTAAAGCATACTTTTTAGAAGGAGAGGGTAGATTCAGAGGGAATTTAGGAGGAGAAAGCTCTGTCAGATGTGTGTTTTTACTTCTGCACATTTTAAATTCTACTCTTTAAATCTGTTCAAGTAAACTTAAGCGCATTGATATTGATTCTCCTCATTCTTGATTTCCTATCGAGATTTTTTTCCCCCTGTAGGCTTTCAACTTCTAATCAAGCAGACTAACAATGTGCTCCATAGATAATGAGTCCATGAAAAATGTGGCACTTTTTGATTTAAAACAATCTCATCCGTAAATAAAAGTTTTGAATGGTCAAGTAACACAATCTAGAGCGCTAACAAATGGCTTTTGTGCTTGCACAGACATCTGCTTTTCATCATTTGAAGCACAGCTGAAATTGTGATAACAAAGAGCAGAATCCTTTTCAAATGTAAACCACTAAGATGTTGAGAAATACTGTTCTGTTGGCAGAATCCGTAGCATTTATTTTATTTATTTTTTTCTCTGCCAGAATGGATTGTATTCATTAAACTATTACATTGCTTACAATGTACAATGAAGCATTTTTCCACTTCAGTATGATGTCCACCTAAAAGTCCAGTTTTTCTTGGTCAGGTTGAACTTGTCCTTTGTGAAGAAGTCACAAGAAAATGAGGAAAGGCGATTGTTGTACCCATTTATAATTTTCTGACCTTTAGAAATTATTTTATGAAGCTGGAATAGAGTCTCAGGTTTCATATCCCTTTATTTGGAAGTAAGCCAGTCTCCAGAAATAAATCAAGTTTTAAAAAGTAAACAGGCTTTTAGTCAGAATCTTCTGTTATACGAAAATGATCCAAAACTGAATTCAGATTTAAGATTTATAATCTACCTAATTATAAATGTTGCCTCCCAAAATAATGTTTAATATAATTTAACTTACTGTTTTATTGTCCTAGACATGGAACTTTATAGTAGGAGGAAGGTAACATGGTCTTTTACCTGATGTCAGAGTTATATAATTCAAATGTAAGCCCAGTAAAATTTCCACCAACACATATATCTGTTCCAGAGTCCATTGGAGTTGGGCAATCAATAAATTTGAATAAATAAATATAATGTGTACAGCATATGTTTAATATAGCAGGCTTCGAGTTTGGCAATAACAATCAACTGAAAATGTATCATGACACTGAGTAATAATGTACATATGTTACCTTGTGTATGATGAAAACTTCTTTAACATGGTGCACTTTTTAAAAACCCAAGTGTTAGGTTTGTTGTTTAGTTGTGCAAAATGTCTATATTTCTTAATGAATTATAGTTAGCAGCTGTGATTGAGAGTGACAGTAAGGTTTGGGACATTCCAGCTATGCTGGCCAAAGTATTCTTGTGAACCATATAGATATTTTTTTTAAATGACTTAACTGTGGCTGAATTTGAAGCAAGTTTGTAACTAGATATCTATAGTTTTCTTTATTTGATCTGTCATAGCTGTCCCTTTCAGAAATCATTTCATCATCCTACTGCAATTGCATTCCCATATGATTAGCATATATAATTGTAAAACTGCTGCCTCCGTCCTATAATTGACTCAGTAGCCGTGAGTTAGCTGTATAAAATCAAGGTGAGATATATATCTAAACCTAATAAATAAATAATAGTTACATGTAAACCCACTTGGTCAATCTGGACATTTTTCTATGTGTTTGACAGGAGAAAAAGGATAAAGCTAAGATTATGAAAAGAAAGGTTCTTCCTGGGCTTGGCAAGATAATCACAACAGAGAATAATTTTTCTGGTTCCTTTTACTTCAGGCGACAATTCTTTAAAACAAGATACAATAGTCCCTGTCTCCATTGTTATGTCCTCAGCATAATGTTTTGTTAAGTAATAAACTTTTATAGTTTTTTGACTTCATCAGGTCTATTTAATCCCTAAGGTGCTGTGGTATCTCCTGCGACTGAAAGCCTGCCTCACCATCAATGATTTCTCCTCCCTCATATACAGTGGTCGGTTCCTACCGGTTTGGACCAGTTCAGCTGAAACGGTAGTGGTTTGGTGGCCTGGGTTGCTGGAATCGCAGCGACCTAGGCCTGCCAGGCCTCTGAACCAGTTCTCTGGTCTCTTCTCCTGTTGCCAGCATGTTTCTGTGCATGCGCAAAACACCCTCTCTCAGCGAACCAGTAGTAAACAGGTTAGGAACCCACCACTGCTCATATAAATGGGAAACATCTGGAAATAAGTTATTAATTACCTTTTAAAAAAAGTAGTTGGTCCAACTAAACCCAAATGTGAACCACAAATTAAGAGTTTTAAATACTTAATGGAGAATATTGATCATTACTTTGTTAGAAAATATCCATAGGAAATTGATCAATATCAAATAGAAAATATAAATATTTACTTCAGCTAAATAATATGTTTTCCAACACAGATGAATAGAAATATGGCTGCCTTGTGAAGTCAAGAGAGGTAGTTACTTTTGTAAATATGACTGCTTGCCTGGAGAAAGATTATTGCTCTCTTCAACATAACCAGTTATATTATCCTTTGATATAATGGTGGAATAACATCCAGATAAAATTAGCTGAGGTCATACTGTACTGTAAAGTAAATTTATATGTCTGTTATTTGGCTAAGTATACAATATAATTAAGTATAAAATATTTGTAGAAAGTTGGCATTAACACTGAAATAGTTGAAAGATGGAAGCTATTTTGTTGCTTACATATCTGTTTACTATAATAACTTTTTTTTAAATTTTAGACTTGACTTAGAAAGAACAAACCCAAAGTCTCTAGTTTAAAGTACAAGTCAGAATACATTCCAGAAACATTTTCTACTATTTGTAGTTGAAAACGAGAACTCTATTTCTTGACTATCTCAACCATCGAACAGTAGAGGTACAAAACAATATTCACAAAATCTAGTCCCTAGGTCTCTCAGTATTTGTTAAATAAGAGTTCATTATTAAAAATAAGAAATATTCAATGTCGACTTCGTGTAATTCTCTTAAGCACAAACATAGTCAATGGACTTTGATTGCCTAGTAATTGGATACAGAGCACAGTGCACCAAGGTTTAATAATATATTTAAAATACAGAATACAGTAATAAAAAAAATCCTTTTTCTTTTTTTCCCCATTCCAGGTTCTCTGGGAGATGCTAACAAGGGAAGTCCCCTTTAAAGGCTTGGAAGGATTACAAGTAGCTTGGCTTGTAGTGGAAAAAAATGAGGTAAGACTACATTTCTACATTCAGGTACATAGATCAGAAAACAGTGTTGATTTTTTTTGTTAATGGTCTCACATGTTCAGTTTCTGTCATGTTTATCATTGAAGCTTTTTCATCTTCCTCAAATTGAAAGTAAGTTCACGCGTATGGAAAGATTAGCAGTAGGAGCTAACACAAAGGGTCAAAGTGATGTTATTCCTCATGAATGGACCCTTTACATCTAATTGTTGCAGCTTCACGTCGTGATGCTGTAGATCAAAAATTATACAAGTACTGTAGTAGCTTCTCAGTCTCAATTGTAAAACCTGGGGGTTTGTTCTTAGGGATGAAAGAAGCCATTGCGTCCAAGGTAGGAGAACAGTTTAACTCCATCTCCTGCATTTAGGACATCTTTATACTGGCCGGGAGTTGATCTATCTGTAAGAGACCTTCAGCTACTTCAACTTAACTCTCCCAGCAGGAGTCACTATAATACAAGAAACTGCCACTTAGATGAGGATTTCAAAAATAAAAGAAGATAAAAATAGTTTAAAAAGAAGAAAATTACAGTTTTGCCACCCACGTTCCTCAGTCCATTGAAGATGAGCTCCTCTGTGGAACTGGTAAGGCTATGCCATAGTTGCAAGCCTCCTCCATGCCGTGTCTTTCCACTTCAAAAGGACTTCAGTGGCGTAAACATCCTTTGTACGTGTCCCCAGTGTTGCTTTTCTTCCGGCTACAAATTGGGGCTTTTAGATAGTTGAACATGGGAGTGCATATTTGAACACATGGTCTCTTTAGTATCAAAGACAGGAAGTGTCGTTTTAAAGAAGAAATAGCGTGACAGCTTTATTGCATGCAGACAACATTTACGATTCCTCCTCTGCCTACGTTGGCTGGAAGGTTGGGTACCATTATAAAATAACTTGGGCAATTTTTGTAGTATGACTTCTTGGTTTCTTTGTTTTTATTGCTGGCTCCCATAAATATTGTTAAAGTCTTTACATACAATAGATTTAATTCTCATGTTTAAAAAAACCAGGAAGGAATTAATGTAAAATACGACATTCTCACTTTTAAATAGTCTTTCTGAAGTATAGAAGGCTGGTGATATCTGTGAATCAATTTGGAATAAGCAATTTAGTTTAGATGTTCTGCCACTCGCTCTAAATTTGTATCTGTGACTCTTACAAATTTAATCTTGAAATAATAAGATGTAGCCAGTATCATTCTTATTTTTTAAGCATGAGGAAAGTTTTATTTGATTTCCTCAAAATAACCTCATCCCATCCAATAGACAAACCTTAAGCAAGAAACTTCTCCATCTAGATC
This sequence comes from Tropidonophis doriae, assembly GCA_026931265.2. NCBI lineage: Eukaryota > Metazoa > Chordata > Lepidosauria > Squamata > Natricidae > Tropidonophis > Tropidonophis doriae. The sequence goes on along the minus strand of JAPKID020002372.1, from coordinate 4,761 downwards.
AACACTCTGATCTTATAGTTGGATACAAGATTTTGGTATGTAACAAATGTATAAATAGAAGGTCAATTCTGCCACTTCATGTTAGTTTCCTTAAATTGAGTACAATCCAACCCAAATTAAACAAATTAGTTGGTCATCAATACTTCAAAAAAGTCAAAAATATTAAATGGAATAGCAGTTGCTACAACTGAAGTGCTCCTAGGTTCAGTAGAATAACACAGTAAATATAGAAATAGTATCATAGAAAAAAGTTATTATACTTGTGTATGCTTTAAAAAAATGATTTCAGTTTTTCCTATTGCAAAAAATGTGAAATATCTACAGTATATTTTTTGTGACATTAAAATAAGCCCTAATACAGTGGTTGAATGTCTGAGGCACTAGCCTCCCAGTGAATTGTCACTCTGCAAAGTATGCCTTCAATTCTAAGTATGTTAGTCATGCTTTAGTCCCATTGAAATCAATGAGACTAAATTCACTATAATTAACTTGATTTTAATGGGCCTAAATCATGACTTACGACATGACATATTGACTCCACCACCTCATAATTAATTGCACTGAATTTACACTGTAAGGAAAAACAATGAATCTCCTATTTAGTCCTTGGGAGAATTCTATTCTTTAGAAACCTAGAGCAGATGTAACCTATAAGACACTTAAAGACAATGGAAGTCCACCCTTAGTCCGAAAAAGTGCATAAAATCTGAAAGATATGTAGGGCTGTCTTATAGAGACTCATATTCTGTCATTTAGAGTCGAGATGAAATTCAGTCAGAGATTTGAACAAAGAGTTTTTGTTCAGTTTGTGTCTATTTAAATTATACTAGCTTGATTGAATGCATAGCCCTATGGAGGCTTATAGAGTGCTGCTGGGGGCCGGGGGGGGGGAACGGCCCGATTTAGGCTAATTTCTGCCCTCCCCAGCCCCCAGGAGCTCTCTGGAAGCCTCCATAAGGCTAGGCACAGCCATTTTGATGAAGGGGGTGGGGTTTTGGGAGGCAAAAAATGCTGTATTCGATGTATATGATGCATCAAGATTTTCAGCCGCTTTTTAGAGGGAAAAAGGTGCATATTATACTCCAAAAAATACGGTACATCTTCAGATAATTGTAACTTACTCAAAGCACATTCTCACTCTCCTCAGTTACAGAAAGCATAACATAAATTGGCCACATTGAATGTGCAGGTTTGTGCTACTGTGTATACAATAGGTGTTATTGTATATACAGGACAAGTTGTTGGATTGAATAAGCAGAAAATATAATATTTGGCCAAGGGAAAACTTGTCTTGAATGTCTCTTGAAAAGGGAAATTTAAATATGGAAAACTCACCTTCTTCCTCTGGTTCCCTTTTCTCAGCAGATCTAAGACAATTTTCTATTTTTACAGATAACTTTTCTAGAAAGAAAGAAAATACAGTCTTTCCAGAAAATACAGTACTATTAAACTGACTGGTAAGCCTCTATAGCAATCCAATAATGTTTGGTCTGGATTTTAAATATGTATAAAAGGCTGAAGAGGAATCTTTACAAGAACTTTCAAAAATCCTTTCCTTTACCAATCAAACGTTCTGTTTTTTTGGCTCACTACAGATATGATGCTCATTCTCAGCCTCCGTTTCTGAACAGAGCTGAAGGGAGCACCAGAGTCACGTCTTTGGAGAGGTTGTTATCTTGCTTAATAACTTTCTCAGAGCACCCTTCACCTCCTTGTTTCTAAGGCTGTAGATGAGGGGATTCATCATGGGGGTGACCACCATGTAGAACACAGACACAGCCTTATCCTGGCCTGTGGCAGAACTGACTGAGCTGGGCCTCATGTAGGCAAAGAGTGCTGCACCATAGAAAAGGCTCACCACCAGGAGATGCGAGCCACAGGTTGAGATGGCACGGCATTGGCCCTCAGCTGAGCGAATGCGCGAGATGGCAATCCCAATGCGGGCATAGGAGGCGCCAATGAGGATGAAAGGCAGAAGCAGCAGAATGGAGCCAAAGATAAAGAGAACTATCTTTGCCTCTGAGGAGTCAGCAGACGCCAGCTTGATCACAGCCGGTACCTCACAGAAGAACTGATTGATGCGGTTCTGGGTACAGTATGGCAGGCACAGAGCAAAAGCATTGACAATGAGGGAATTGAGAAAGCCACTCAACCAAGCAGCTCCTGTGGTCCAACTACAGAAGTGCCAGTTCATGGTGGTGGTATAGTGCAAGGGGTGGCAAATTGCCACATACCGGTCATAGGCCATGAGACCCAACAGAACACATTCTGCCATACCAAATGCTGCGAAGATGTACATCTGGAAGGCACACCGGACAAAGGATATGGCTTTATGCCTATAGAGAAGATGTGCCAACATCTGTGGGATAGTAACTGAGGAATAGCAAAGGTCCAGCAGGGACAAATGGAGGAGGAAGAAATACATTGGGGTGTGTAGGCGATGTTCAACCCCAATTAACAGCACCATTGTGCAGTTCCCTAGTAAGGTAATTAAGTATATGACCAAAAAGAGAACAAAAAGCATGGTTTCGGTCATGGCCCCCTCTGCCAGGCCCAGGAGGATGAACTCAGCCACGGAGCTCTGATTGCACCTTTCCATCACATGTGCCAGCCAGGCAATCCCTGCAGAACTGAAACAGGAAGAAGAGTTAGAATGAAGTCATATCACTTTCTCCAACATTCACTCATTTGGTACATCGGTACATTGGTTAGGTCACGTACTTGCACAGTGTTTTGTCTAAGCGGTGACTCCAGAGTCAATGTTAAGAATCTCCTGACAAATAGTTACCTCCCACACTGAATCTCTTGAAGTTAATGTATAATCTGCTATTGTTTGTTTTCCAGTCTCCAGTGTCATCCAGAGATTTATTTTGCTTCTTTTTTATGCTCCCTCCCTGATCTCTTTGTTCTGGGTGATTCCACTGCTTCCTCTCAAGCACTTTGAAGAGGTGATTGTCTTTATCAGGTTTTAGTTACCCTGTTTCCCTGAAAATAAGACCTCCCCGGATAAGCCCAACCGGGCTTTTGAGGGCATGTGCTAAAATAAGCCCTTTCCCCAAAATAAGTCCTCATCGATAATATTGCAACACAATAGCAGCCATGAGATGACCATGCTCACCGCCCCCTGCACCTCAAAATTAATAAAACCTCCAGAAAATAAGGCCAAGTACTTATTTTGGAAGTTTAAAGAAAATAATACCCTGTCTTATTTTGGGGAAAACATGGTAATTAGCTTGTTAGCCTGTATATACCTTAGTTTATTTTTGCAACTTATTTACTTGCATCATTGTCTGTTTGTCCTATAGAAAGTTTGTCATAAAGTAATAATGCAAGGCATAAGAGTCATTATAGCAAGAAAAGGCTGGATCTGCTTCAGACATGACTCTACTCCAACGTGGTCCTGCTTTGGAAACGGATGTGGTCCATTAAAATGGTCTTATCCTGAATTGCTGATCCTGTCCCCAAAACACTCAGATAGCAGCATGGCCATGATAAGCATGAATGTTTAGACATGCACCTATGCTGATCTTTAAAAAGGGGGAAAGCGTAACTTTAAGATAGGTGGACTTCAACTCTCAGAATTTCCTAGATGAATTGTAGTTCATCTGGCTGAAAGTTGCCTAGGTTGGGAAGCTCTGCCTTAAATATAATTTTCTTTCTTTCTGAGTACAATTGCATTTGAATGGTAGCTGCCTGGTGTCTGTCTCTGAAATAAGTCACAACTCCCTGGCTTACAGAAAGAAAAATAGACAGACTACCTCCTCCCCCTCACCTAAAAGAAACAGGCTCATCCTCACCATGATATTTTGTTTATACTAAACATACAAGATCTGGCATAACAAAGGTGTAATGGGGAGGAAATTCTGCCTCCTGCCTTCCAGATGTAATTCCGTCTACAGCTTTACAGTTTACCAGCCAGCTTCTCTGTATCAGTCTGGATATGTTCCATCTTTGCAACAACCACTTTGTAACCGGAAACATTGGCTGGGCAATTGTTTGATGTTATTGATCTCTCTCACAATCCAAGCAACAAGATAGTTTATTTAAAGAAACAGCTATAGACAAACAATTTCTTCCCTCTTCATCACCCCCCCCTTTTTTTGTACAAAAACCACATAAGCAGAGAGACATCTAAAGGTGCTGCAGCAGATTGCAACAAGCAAGTGCCTTTGCTTTATAATGTAAGCCCAGAACTGCAAGGGCAAATTTATTGGTACAGTTGTATATCAATGTAAAGCAAGGAGGGACAGGCAATTGGCTACTCTCCAGATTTGTCAATTTCAGATAAGGCCAATGACAAGACGTTGCAAAAGTTGCAATCTAAACATCCGTAAGACACTCAGTTGCCTACTCATTCTTGAAGTTAATTTATCTATCACCTAGTTTTCAACAAGAACTTTTGTGAGATATAGGTAAAACACGGGTACAACCATTGTTAAATCCAAATAAGGACCTCATCTTCATGCATTAGCAAAATAAATAACGTAGGGTCTCTTGATTTGCAGGAGCTCTTTTACAAATTGCCTCTTTACATATTCGGCTTATTGCTACTCACACGTCTGGTACTCTCCGCATAGAAACAGAAAATGGAGAGCTGCCCTAGCAATTATTTTGTAAATGCAATAGCAAAGGATAAGCTACTTTGCCTGGAAATAAGTTGCCCAATGGGAAAGTTTGTTACATCCTTGTTGTCATCTTTAAATCGCTCCATGGCATAGGGCCTAGTTACCTGCATGACCGTTTCCGGCCCCATACGTCTCT
>JAPKID020002371.1:0-13400 GCA_026931265.2 Tropidonophis doriae | reverse complement strand
CCTCCAAGGTCCCTTCCAACTCTGCTATTGTATTGTATTGTATTGTATTGTATTGTATTGTATTGTATTGTATTGTAATATACTGCCCTTTCAGGATCCCTGTTCTGCTCTTGGGTTTGCAGCTCATATACAGAACAAGATTGCCACTCACACACAAAGAGGCTGAGAAATCAGATGTGGTGGGCAACTTTAGTTGACAAGACAGGAACTGCACTGAATTAAAGCTGTACATATTAGATCTACTCTTTCTTTGGAGGTGAATAATCTCACATTCAGTGGGATGTGGTGGCTCAGTGGCTAAGACGCTGAGCTTGTTGATCAGAAAAGTCAGCAGTTTGACAGTTCGAATCCCTAGTGTAACAGAGTGAGCTTCCTTTACTTGTCCCAGCTTGTCAACCTAGCAGTTCGAAAGCATGTAAAAATGCAAGTAGTAGATTAGGGACCACTTTGGTGGGAAGGTACGCACGCTTTCAGCCTTTAGTCATGCCAGCCACATGACCATGGAGACATCTTCAGACAGTGCTGTCCCCTAGAGTCGGGAACGACTAGCACATATGTGCGAGGGGAACCTTTACTTTTAATCTTAAATTCAGAATAGTAATTTTTGAGTGATTCTGTAGTGAACACAGGTTTGTGTTTTTACGTATGTAAAAATTGAGGGAGCTAGATCCAAAGTGTGGCTGAGATATAATGTAATATACTGGCTCACATGGCTGCCTTAAAAGCTGTCTCTAGTTCTTTGCATCAGTCTGCACAGGAAAAGACTCAAGACGTTTCCAGGAATTGCTGAAGCAACTTCAAAATAGGTGTACGAGCTTTCCAGAGGACATAGACATTTTAATGTTTCAAGCAGGTGTACTTTATTGTACTAATACTCTTTTGCAAAGGATTCCTCTGAAATGCTTAGTTGGGAGCTAGAAGCTAAAGTTACTCAAAAACCTGGACATTGCTTCTCCTCTGAAACCACCACACAAGCATTCAGAGACAAAAACAGATTTTTCGTGTCGAAAGTCATTTTTGTGTATGCTATGTATATGCTTTTGATTCATATTACAATCAGTCATCATCTTATTTCAACCCTGGCAATTATAACAGTAATTGGGAAAATAATCTTATTTTCTCAGTCGTGTGTTGGGAAATTTAAGTTGCCACACGGCACCATAATTAACTTGAGGGAAAATGCTAAAATGTCCCCTGAAAGAATTTGCTTATTGGATAATGCAATACTGAGAGGACCTTAATTAACATTCAGATAATCAGGACCAAGTGGGATGCCATTTCCTTAGTTACCCTGAAAATTATTCAAATGGACAATATGTTCAGGCAGGATGTTCTGATAATGGCAACAACTAATTTACAACTTTTACTTTTTCCAAAGGGTGAGTTGACAATCACAACAGACATGGAGGAGTTATCTAATGCTCTTTTTTATGACAATGTGCCTGAATCCTGGACAAAACGTGCTTACCCATCGTTACTTAGCTTAGCAGCCTGGTATGCAGATCTACTGCTCCGGATCAGGGTGAGGACCATGAAGCCTTAGTTAAAACCTTCCATGCTAGGTTTTGGTTTTTTTTAAGTACTTAGTTGTAAAATGTGTTGTAAATTCTTTAGGCTGATTTTTTCCAAAAGCTGACCTGTCCTTAAGCATTATTCTCCTATTAGGATCTTGTTTGCTGAGCTTGATTTTTCTTCTGGCAAACCTTTCCTTTCATCCTTCCAAGGTTGATAAAATGAGGACCCAGATTGTTGGGGACATATGCTGATCCTGTAAACCATTTAGAGAGGGCTGTAAAGCATTGTGAAGCAATATATAAGTCTAAGTGCTATTGCTATTGCTGTTACTATGTTGCTGTTAGTTACGAAGTCATGTCAGACCCATTGCAACCCCATAGACAACATTCCTCCAGGCCTTCCTGTCCTCTACTATCCTCTGGAGTCATGCCTACTGCTTCGGTGACTCCATCCATCCACCTCATTCTGTCGTCCCCTTCTTCTTTTGCCCTTAATCTTTCCCAGCAATAGGCTCTTCTCCAGTGAGTCCTTCCTTCCCATTAGGTGGCCAATATATTTGAGTTTCATCTTCAAGCTCTGGCCTTCTAAAGAGCAGTCAGAGTTGATCTCCTCTAGGATTGACCGGTTTGATCGCCTTGCAGTCCAAGGGACTCGCAGGAATCTTCTCCAGCACCAGAGTTCAAAGGCCTCAATTCTTTGACACTCAGCCTTTCTTGTGTTCCCACTTTCACAGCCATCCATAACAACTGGGAAAACCATAGCCTTGACTGTATGCACTTTTGTTGGCCAGGTAATGTTTCTGCTTTTTAATATGCTGTCTAGGTTTGCCATAGCTTTCCTCCCCAGGAGCGTCTTTTAATTTCTTAGCTGCAGTTCCCATCTGCGGTGATCTTGGAGTTATTATACTAGGTAATATTGTCACTTGATGGCTTTTTATGAGTAGCAGCCTGTCCTACTTATCTGGATCAGGAATGGTGTAGATTGTGTTTCCAATTTGTTTATCTAGTTTGGTTGACACTATTGTTTCTCTGAAAATTGCTCCTATCTATTGTGTTCTGACTTAACCTATTTAATTGCTGGGTATAAGGATGTGCCTCAGGCTGCTTGCTTCCTTGTTGGATCACTGCTTTTTAAAAATAGTTTATACACTGGGATTTTATGTGTTTGTTAATGGCTGATCGATCAAAATGCCTTTGGCTTTTACAAATTTTCTTGCATTGATCTAAACCAGTTTCACGGGGGACTTTATGGTTGCATTTGTCTATATGCTGTGAAATTAAAGAATCATCGTGTCTTGTAAGAACTAGTCTATGGATGTGTTCTGATAAGCTGCTTTTTTTTCTACCTGGTGGCTTTCAGAGGGTTTGCATTGTATCTTGCAAATAACTGTCTGTCGGTTCCGTCTTCTTCAGTTATTGGGTCTTTGGGGTTGCTGAAGATGTTTTAAAGAGATTTTGTTGGAGTTTTTATTATTCCGATGTCTATAGCAAATGAAGTAAACTGCTTGCAATTTTAAAATATTTTTTTGTTTTATGGGAGAATTGATCTTTTCATGAGTTGTGGTGGTTGTGTACTAGTTGGCTGCATAGAAAAATACTTTTTTTTCTATTTTGTTAACATAATCAGTTGCTTTTCTTTGAAGTTCTTGGCTGTATAGCATTTTTACACAGCTTTTCTTGCAGACAGTTGGACTGGTAGCAAACCCCTTGGTTTGTTATTTATCAATACACCCGAGTTGAAACTCTGGTATTGTTTCCTCAGCTGAGAAATATCAAGGAAGAGTAGTCAGTTACCATTCTCTTCTTCTCTCTATGAAATTAATTATTAAGTTAACTATTAAGGATGCTCTTGAGTTCCCTATTGTCCTCTTTTGACCATGACAACTATGCATGTATGTAACGGATGCATAGTTTGATTTACATGTGTGGGAGGCCTATATCCAGCTATTTGCATGTCTTGTTTGTGTTATAAATTCTGGGATTTGGTGTTCCTATAGAGCAGGCCTGGCAGCAAGGAGGAACTACACCAAAACTTTTAAACATTGAAAGGAGAATGTGTTGATATCCTACAGTCAAGAAAAAAACTTATATTCATTTTCTTATCTTCGTCCAGATCTCTAAAATATTTTTGTTTCTTGGTGACCCCCTTAATTCATTTTTTTTCCTTTTAAAAGTTAAATGAACAGAAGCAGAACAAAACAGACTCACATAGTCATGCATATTATTCATAAAAGAATAAGTTTATTGCAATGTTTTACCCAAAGTTATCCTAATGGCCAGCAATAGACACGTCTCTCGAAATTCTGCTAGGTCCAACAGCAGTCCCCACTCCCTCCTCCCAATGTTTTTACAGAAGACTACAGAAGGGATAAATTTATTGCAGCGTACACCAACACAGTGATCCATTTGTACTCTAATCGTCTTGTAGATTTGCTTTGACGAAAGAAGTTTTTAAAACAAAAGAATGTCAAAGCTCCTGTACCTTAATGCTGTTTAATAGTACACAAAGCAAAACAAAAAGACCACTATCTTTGTCTGGATTTTTTGCTATCACCCAGATCTCAGAGTGCCTACTCCATATTGTTCAGCAAAGTTTATTTCACACATCTTCCCATTCAAGCTGTTGATATTTTTAAAGAACTTGCAGGAGAATTAAAGCTGCAATATGAAGTATGTTCGGTCTTTAATATGCTTATCTATAAAACGCTGCCACTATTTTCATTTCCAGGAGCTGGAAGCTTGGACCACAGATTTTGCCCTGCCCACAACTGTGTGGCTAGCAGGTTTCTTCAATCCTCAGTCTTTCCTGACTGCTATCATGCAGTCCATGGCTAGGAGGAATGAATGGCCTCTTGACAGAATGTGTCTCTCAGTGGAAGTTACCAAGAAAAACCGGGAAGATATGACAGCTCCACCTCGAGAAGGCTCCTATGTGCATGGGCTTTTCATGGAAGGTACAGACCATTCCTCTAGTAGTGTAGATAAGATATGGACATTGTTTTGTGGGATCCTTAGTTTAATTTCAAAAACCTTCTCAAGAATGAGTGCAGCTTACAGACAGTCATTGGTCTTTTCTTCCCCAGCAATTTGCCAAACAGATAGAAGAAAGAAAAAGAAAATAAATTTGGAAACAGAATTTTCAGATTTTACTTTGAGACTAAATAGATAAATCACTGAGAGATTTCTGTTCAGAATGTTGTTTTCAGACTTTCTCTACCAGTGTTGCATCTGTTCCACAATTCTGTAACCAAGAAATATAAAAGAATTCAGGTGCCCATTTCACATTTTCCAAAAATTAAAGAATAGAGTAGAATTCTTCAACTGCTGTTCAATGAGAGCTTCTCTAATTACCATGGGAATACTGAGGGTTGCACAGGTCAATATATCAAGCGTGCAGTAACTTTGAGTAACTTTGAAATTAAAATTCTTCTTTGGTAGTTTAAGTTCCTATTGAGTCAGATCCGACACCTGGTGACTGCATGGATGAATATTCATTACCTCAGCCTGACCCCTAGTGCATCTCATATCTATTCCAAGAACTACCCTGTCATTTCTTTGATCCATCCATCATCCATTCACAACATGAATTTTTTCCTAGCCCATCACCCATTTGCTTCCATTGTTGATTGCTGCTGCAAAAGAACAGTCAGCTCTAATTTGGTCCAGGTTTTTTTGAATGATTTCTGCAGTTTGTGATACCCTTATTTACCATCTCCAGATCTATAATTCAAAGACAATTATATTTCTATCATCTCTCATTCTTTTTCATTCTTTCATACTTGCACAAAGACTATTTGACAGAAATCATGCCACTCGGCAATACTATTTGCACCCACAGCAGAATTAGAAGGAATCCTCCAAATTCATTCTGACAAATAAATATTTGACACCACCATCCCCACCGACCAAAAAGATAAACCAGACAGATGTTTGGATAGCTGCCTCTTTTATTTCATATCAGTAGAGGGCAGCAGATGTCCATTTCATTACCAGACCCACCTGTGTTTAAAAAAAAAACAGCTTCCACGATTCTTTCTACTCTGGGGATGTGGGTCTAAGATATGTTCTCTCCCCCCCCTCTTTTTTTTTAAAGAAGCTGTTTTTTAAAGTTGATCAAAACAAGCCTAGGTTTTTCTGCTTAGCTATGTATAAATGGACTTTATGTTAAAAGACCTTGTAAGAGTGCACAGCCTTCTGCAATACAATAATAGCTACTACAGGTCAAGTGCAGGGTATGAATCCAATCGTTTCATTTTGCTTATATTCCTGTAAAGCATATTAAATAAACCACCAGCATAGCATCAAAAGCTAGTGCAAGCCAAAGTCTAGCAGGTAGCCTTATTGCTAAATTTAGCAGGTTGATAATCATGCCAAGTCCCTTTCCTTAGCCCTGCTGCAAAACAACGGATCTTGAGGGTACTGCCCCATATTGTTGCAGGTGCACGCTGGGATACTCAGACGGGGGTCATCACGGATGCACGCCTGAAGGAGCTGACGCCTTCGATGCCAGTCATTTTCATCAAGGCCATCCCCGTGGATCGCATGGATATCAAGAACGTGTATGAGTGCCCCGTGTACAAGACACGCACAAGAGGCCCCACCTACGTCTGGACTTTCAACCTGAAAACAAAAGAGAAGCCGGCTAAGTGGATTCTTGCTGGAGTTGCTTTACTCTTACAGATTTAATGTCTGATAACGTTTTGTCCATTCCATCATGGGACTTATATCCCTTCCCAGAAAACCCCAAGCAAAGTCACTGTAAATTTCAAAATAAAATTTATTTTAAAGTATACCTGGCCTGATATTCCTACTCAAGTGATTATTAACAGCATTGTTCCTCTATTTCAGGGGTCTGCAAAGTTGGCTCTTTTAAGACGGGTGGACTTCAACTCCCAGAATTCCACAGCCAGCTATTGTTGAAGTCCACCCGTCTTAAAAGAGCCAACTTTGCAGACCGCTGCTCTATTTCATTATTCTCCAAGAATGACAGAAAGCTTGTCTGATCAATTAGTGGCTCTGCAAGCACACGAAGAAAGAAAGAAAAATGAAGACTCTGCAGTAGCTATCACTTAACAGCTGAGGGCTTAGCCCAGACATCTTCACCTTACTGGCCATATATAAAACTTGGGGAAAATGTAACGTGCACTTGCAAGGATAGCTAGCCATAAAACTCATTTCATTAACTAACACCTGGTCAATCTAATAGTGAAATAATTTGCTCAAAACTCTGAACGTTAAGGTACAAATGGAATCTAAACCACTTTGAACCCAGAGTCACCTCTCGCCCAACACCTACTTATCCTGGTGACAGACATTTCTCTGTACAAACACCAAGACCTGTTCCTGCTTTATCATCTTGGATTAACCTACTAGGTTATTTCTGAAGCTGTCTGTGAGGTCATGCCCACCCAGCCCAATCTTTTTCACTTCTGCCTCCCTCAATATTGGCTCACCACCAGGATCTAACTTGAATCATGTCAGGCTCGTAACGAAACTCAGCTCTGGAGAGTTTGAAATTGCACAGCCAGCGTTCCTTAAAAATGCACGATGCTTGACAGGACATTATTACATTTCCATTCAAAAAAGATTCTGTTATGATCTCCAAAAATTGTAAATAAATGTACACTTATCCAGGGAAATTATACTACTTGTATAATGAATGAATTTCTCCTGTGTAGTTGCCTTGTCCATTCACCAGAAAGAGAGACAGCTGTCAATCAAAATAACTCAACCAATATAACACCTAATACACCCAACCCACCCTCTAATTCTTGGATGTTCCTGACTAACTAAAACTAATAAAACTAATAATAAAAAACCTAAAACCTAACTCACTGTAACAAGTTAGACCAGTGCATGAGAAATATTAGTTACTGTTGATATGAATTAAGTGTAAGTTATTTCAGTATATACATGTATAGTATGTAAACTATCTTTCTGGTATAAGATTTGAACTTACTTTTACCATTTTGCTCTCCAACAAGTAAATAAGCTCAATAAATATCAAGAGGCCATTTTGTGGAAAGCATCCACAGGTGAATGATGCCTATCAATTCCCGATAATTATTATTTAAAAGCATTGAATGATTCCTGAAGTCATAGGAATATGATTACAAATATTAATAAGCAACATTTATTATGCTTATCTAATTAGCAAAAAAAACACCATATAAAGGTAAAGGTTTCCCTCGCACATATGTGTTAGTCATTCCTGACTCTAGGGGGCAGTGCTCATCTCTGTTTCAAAGCTGAAGAGCCAGCACTGTCCAAAGACGTCACCGTGGTCATGTGGCTGGCATGACTAAACACAGAAGGCACATGGAACGCTTGTTACCTTCCCACCAAAGGTGGTCCCTATTTTTTTTACTTGCATTTTTTACGTGCTTTCGAACTGCTGAGTTGGCAGAAGTTGGGACAAGTAACGGGAGCTCACTCCATTACACGGCACTAGGGATTCAAACCGCCAAACTATCGACCTCTCTGATCGACAAACTCAGCGTTTTAGCCACTGAGCCACTGTGTCCTTATCTAATTAGCAAATTTTTAAAAAACATATATTCTTCCATTTTTTTAATGAAAAAATATCCAAATATATCCTTAACTTTTGTTTTAGTCTTACACTGGAAATCACTCTTTAGAGCAGTCAGTAGCAGCAAATCTAGGCACCTGCTAAAAATACCCATTGATCTGATAAAAGGTAGAACATGCTTACTGAAAGGCTGTTTATTATCAAAATACAAAAGTAATACGGTAGTCTTTGATGTGAAAAGGTATCGTTTAGCTTTATGCCTGGGACACTAACAGACTTCTTGTGTATATGATGCTCATCCATAACACTTCTGTGCCCAGCTCCAAATTGGCTCCACTTCTCTCATGTTGCACATATATTTTCCCAACAGAGCTTTCGCCTCAGTGCCAACCCACTGCTGACAAATTAAAGCCATATCGAAGCAATATGGCAGAAAAGTAGTTTCTAATCAAATAATGTCACTATCCCATCACATCTTTGCATGCGTTGGTCTTCCCAAAAGCATTGGGCATGGGGAAATTCCCCAGAGAAGCTGAGAAAAAAGCAAGCATATGAGGGAAGTTAAGAGTAAGGCCTGGACAAATTTTTTGCTCTCTTCTTTTCCCCATTCTGCCTCATCATGTCACACCAAGAGAGGAAAACAGCAGCAGTGGCTGCCATGTGAGGGCAGCAACACCGCAAGTCTTGTGCCTGAGGCAGAGTAAAGGACCACTGTATTTCGGGATCTGTTACCAAGGAGAGGATGCATTGATCCATTGATGCAACGGGGTGGATGATCCCATTCAGATGAAAAGAATTTCCACTCCTCAGCAGTTCACAAATTAGTTTCAGACATTACAGTCAAACATTATTAAGGAGCAAGACTTATCGCAGAACCGCTTGTAAACTCATTCTCTTTTTTTTTCCATTCAGCAATTGAAAAGAATTATCTGAAGGATTATGCAGGGCTATTAACTTAGACAGTAGAAGCTCTGCAGTTCTCTGTGTGAAAATTAAATCTTGCTTCCTTGGCAATTCAGAGGATGCATCAGTTTTCAAAGCAGATTTGTTTTTTAAAAGGCAAATTTTATGTACTTCAACATTTAAAATGGTATGTATTAACAGCATAGTAAAATTATAATTCCCCCTCTCTGACAAAGTAATCTATTGATTCTTTTTTCCTTGGTCATAGTCTTTTCTTTTTCTGTTTTGCTCTTGGCGTCAGAAGCCAAAGCAAGGGAAATAATGGTCCACTCTGTTCACAAAGTACATTTTACTGTTCTTCTTTTTAAAATCTACCATGGTTGAAATGAAACAACAAAGAAACTTGGTTGACCAGAATGTATTTCAAATACATCTTGATGCAATCTTAAATCAGCAGCAGGGGAGGTTCTTCAGCTCCTTTGAGTTAGAAGAAGGAAACAGTATGAACTTTGCTTATACAAAAGGGAAACAAAACAAATAGCATTTCAGACAGAAACTGAAAAGGGTACAACCACTATACTCTTTCCCTAACCGCCAATCCAACCTTGCTAACACCATTTAAGACCAAAACCGTGAATTTTCTCCTCAAAATCTATTTCTAGTGGACTATCGTGGTGCTTTAAAGAAAGCTCCTAGGGCAAGGCTCTCAAACTCGTGGCCTGATGGCCGGATGCGTCATGCACTGGCCATGTCCATGCTTGGTTTAGTGAGGGGGGGGTGGAGAGTCATGATATGTCACGTGACAACACGAGTTTGACACCTCTGCCCTGCAGGATTGAATTACACTCACATCAAGGACTTTTTTTTCCTCCTTAGTTTGCGAATGAAAGGCTTACCAATATCAAGTACTAGGAATAATTTTCTCTTTACTCTTTAGAAGTGAGATGTTCTGATGACAATGTCCAGCCCCTTCTTCTTTGGTTAGCTCCTAATTTTTTGCATCATTTCCCAGCCAATTTATTCCCTCTGTGGCTCCACTCCAAGTGTAATATTCTTACTACATTATTTTGCTTTCTAAAGAAAATTGTAGCCAGAAGCTGAAAACTGCAATCCACCAGCTATTGTTATAGTCCCACTCACATTATTTCTGAGTAGCTATGCTGGCTAGTCCTGAGAGAAGACAGGGCTCAGGAATATCTCGAGAGCTACAAATTTCCCTCCCTTGCACTATTTACATACCCAGGGGAAAATTATTTGACATGGCTTATACATTAGTACCGTATATTTTAAAATTACTTAAAATCTAAAAATTACTTTCTTGGAATCTAGGGTTTCTTGTTGTAAATGCTGCAAAAGATGTCTATGGAGTCTATAGCAGGGGTCCCCAACCTTTGCAACTTTAAGTCTGAAGGACTTCAGCTCCCAAATTCTCCAGCCAACTTTGCTGGCTAGAGAATTCTGGGAGCTGAAGTCCTTCAGACTTAAAGTTGCAAATGTTGGGGACCCCTGGTCTATAGAACCAAAATATCAGAAGGAACATGGCAGCATTTTTTCCAACTGACAAATTTGTTAATTGGGTGCTACCAAAATTCTTCTGATCCCTCACAACCTAGCATCTGTTCAAGGGTACACAGAATTAGATTTGTGCTCTCTCTGGCTATTCTACACTGTTTTAAAGAAACACACAACAGATGATGAGTGTGGTATATAACTATCATAGAGCATCACTTTTATTAAAAATAGTCTTCTTACAAATTAGAAAATACATATGTAAAAATATTTAGACAATATTAAAAAAAAATTTCAAAAGCCCAATATAAATGTTGTTTAAGACTTCTAGTATCTAAGAAACAGGAATTCTATTCCTTTTATATCTCCTCATAGTTACCAAACCCAAAATAAAATACTCAGATAGCTAAAATAACATTTGGATTATCTGAGAACACAAATTTATGTAGCATTAACTGATCACAAATCTTGTGATATTAATTACTAAACAGAAGATCCATCTAATCCTCTGAGCTTTCTTTTTCTCTGAAACAGATTATGGGCAGCCTTTTCTCTTCCTAAAGGGAAATGTTCAGGTTCTTTGGTGACTAATTTCTAGCCCTATGAAAAGGAACAGGCCTAGCAATTAAATCTATTTTCATGTTGGGTTGAAACCAACTTGTGTAGTTCTTAAGTATGCTCAGTTTCACAAATGAGTAATAGGCCTTGAGGCTCACCATTAGTTAAGAAGCCTTTATGAGCAATGTCTCCTCCCAAAATTTAAGTCTTCCAGGCATCCTTCTATTGAAAGAAGTGGACTGACTCTTGGGTGCCCCTGCCCAGTAGATTCATTCTTGGATAAGCCTACTGTATGTCTGTTTACTCTCTACAATACAGAATTTTAGGCTTCCCTGCCCTTTCATGAGTCCCTATTTTAATTTTGAATTTCTGGGGAGAAGTTTTCTCACTGTGAAAACAACAAAAAATCAATACAAATTTCTTTATTTGTGGCCATGTATATTTATGACAGAAAAACAATAGCTGATAATTATTAAAATACATTATTGTGCACCAAAAGGACATAAGTGAAAGGAGATTATTTATACAATGCTCCAGAGGAGAAGGCAAAATTTAGTTATATGTTTTGTTCTGAGAAAAAGGTCTCTCTGTTTAAAAGGCTTATTTTTGTTTAAATAAGATGGAAATGTACAGAAATATATTTGCACCTTTTCTTTTTTTTACTCAAAGGAACAGTGATTTCAAGGCACATTCAAAATTAGCATAACATAATTTTGATATATACTTTGTACCCTTACAGAGTCAGAATTTTAAAAAACCAAAATAGTGTTCCACAATTGAATTTAAAGTTGTACAGAGATCCAGTTATTTTACATATCGCTTTTAAACATTTCCCAGAAGAAACTGATCTATGATTGTGAGAGTTGACACCAAGAACTCAAGACTGCATAATGTTCAAGAACATTACACATTGTAGAAGTACATTAAAAAGAAATCAGCCTCTACGCATTTCCTGTTAACTGAAAGTGCTTCCCAATAAGAGGAAGCTAAAAAAAGCCTCATATCATACTCACCAAGAGGATCTGCCTCTCCTTATTTCAGAAGAAGTTCTTAATCAGAGGTGTTAACATCTTCACCCACAGCTTGACATAACGGCTTGGCTGATCAAAAGTTGAAGAAGATACTGTACCAGAACGGGAGTAAAGTTGTTCCTGCTCCTAGAGGAAGAAAACTACAATTTCAACATTTGCTCTAATCAGAACCTCCTGAACTGTAGTCCACCACTGCTACTCAAGAACCAACAAATCTTGTTAAGAGTATACTACCATCACTGTCTAGCTTAACTGTTTTAAATCAAAATCTGTCTTTTCAGAATCCTGGTATTTCATCCCAGGAAATGTGATCAGAAATTTGTAAAATCTTTCCAGAGTTTGGCATTTCAGATGCTAATTGAGCCAAACCCCAAGTAATTGCAAACTCTGAACCCAACCCACATGTGTATACAAACATACAAAGAGGAAAGCACTGCAAGATTGGCTCTATGGTTATTCTTTTTCCCGTAACACAGCCAAGCCCTGAGCTATAATTGTCCCAAAAGGAAACCTGGCTTTGATCTCCAGAGACTGGGCTGCTCATTTCTCTTTAGAAAAATCCAAGGCTCCATTCAAAAACTAATGTGCCATCAAGGTTTCAATGTGGTTCCCAGAAATGTTAAGCTCTTTAAAAGTACAAACAGTACAGCTGGAAGGAAAAGGGAATGTTTCTATTAAAAAAGCATGCACATGGCATTTGAGAATGGTGTTTACAACCCATGAATATTTCATCTGAATTAATAAAACAGACAACTATACGTAAAGAGCCATGATATCATTATGGGATTCCTGCCCACCTTCAACCATTTCTATTCTCAATTCTTAAAATAACATCTTTTAACGTCAGCTAAGCCTATGCAGCCCACACCACTTAGCCTATGCAAATGGCATTGCTATGCTCTTTTCTCTTGCCTTTTCCTACAATGTCGATCCCACTGAGGTTTAATAAGACCGGTTTTGGGTGTGTGTGTGGAAAAAACGGATCCCATTTAGTACTTTTCCATCTGCCCAGCTGATCTGAAGGACACTCCACAATACTGCTCCTAATGTTACATAATAAGTACAGCTGAATAGAACGTAGTGAGAAAAATCCTTAGGGTGGTTAATTGAAGGTTCTGCTCTGAGAGCGACAAAAGCATTACGGACAGTAAGAAAAGCCTTCACAGAGTGTGCTGCCCCACGTGTGCTGCTCCATTCTGAGGTTCATCATCTATTAGAGCAGTGTTTCTCAACCTTTGCGACTTTAAGTCCTGTGGACTTCAACTCCCAGAATCCCACAGCCAGACTTAAAGTAACCAAGGTTAAGAAACACTGACCTAGAGTATTAACCAAATAATTCTACAACCACAGAAATTC
>JAPKID020002369.1:3043-13402 GCA_026931265.2 Tropidonophis doriae | reverse complement strand
CCCTGGGCATCGCCCGCTGGCATTGCCTAGTGGACGGCACCCGGAGAAGTCCCTCTCTGTGAGAGCGAATCGGCCGATTATAATCAGTCTTTCTCAACTTTGGGAACTTTAAGATGTGTGGACTAACTTCCACAATTACTCAGCCAATAATAAAGCTTTGTGCTTTGTGCTTTATCTGATATTACATAATCAGTTCTTATGTTGGAATAAAACTATCTTTCCTCATCATCTGGTGCCATAAAATAAAAACTCTGGAAATGAACTCTTAAATCCACTCCTCAGGGCAGTTTGTTTGGGTGTCACCAACCCAGGAGATGCAAAAATATTATTGGTGATTTCATTGTTTAGAGAGAAAACTGGGGTATTAATGCCACAAATCATGTGGCTGGGGGAGGGAGGACCATCTGAACACTGAATATGAGTCGTAAGCACCCTCTAGGTCGGTCCCTCAGAACTTTGAATGATTGCTAAGCAATCGGTCATAAGTCAAGGACTACCCATGATAATTTATTAAATGTACATTCCCCTCACACATATGTGCTAGTCATTCCCGACTAGGGGGCAGTGCTCATCTCCGTTTCAAAGCCGAAGAGCCAGCATTGTCCAAAGATGCCTGTCTGGTCATGTGGCCAGCATGACTAAATGCCAAAGGCGCACGGGACACTGTTACCTTCCCACCAAAGGTGGTCCCCATTTTTCTACTTGCATTTTTACATGCTTTCAAACTGCTATGTTGGCAGAAGCGAGAACAAATAACAGGAGCTCACTCCGTTACACGGCACTAGGAATTTGAACCGCCAAACTGCCGACCTTTCTGATCAACAAGCTCAGCATCTTAGCCACTGAGCCACCGTGTCCCTTTATTAAATGTAGATAATGTTAAATGCTTTTTAAAAATTGTTAAACACATTTAAAAACAAAACAAAAAGGAACTAAAATGTCAGATACAACAAACCTAGATGAGAACACACAAAAAAGAAGAAATGGATGTGTCAGTCACACTCACTAATGGACTTTTTTTTCTTTTTCCTGTTTTTGTAATAGTGAAATAGATGGAATGTTTTCTTCTGCTGGCTGCCTAAATGGAAGCTTCTTAGCAGTCAGGTCAGTGAATAATGAATACATAATTGAATGAAAATTTTAACGTATGTTTATATATTTAAAAAATGGCTGCATAACTGTGGAACGCTTCAAGCAATTTCAAACAAACTTGGTACACAGATGACATCCTCTCTGGAAACAAATACTATGGGGATAAGACACCCCTAAAACCTCTCGGGATGTGTATTCTGTTAAGATACAGCCTGTTGTGCCTTAAATAGCTTCTATTGTACTGCTGTAAAATGGCTTCTACTGTACAGTGGAGTTGCCATGGTAATGGCTTCACAGTACTTCAAAAGGGGGATCCCTCTAGTAAGGGGAAAAAGCCAAAATTAGAAATTATCTTTGGTCCAGACATTTCCCCCCTATAAATAAATACCCAGGCAATGCCGAATTATCGGCTTGTTTAAAATATAGAAAAATGTGTACAAAGTAGCATTTATTTTTCTTCTTTCTGTAGCAATGATGATCACTACAGAACAAGTGCCAGATTCTCAGGAGTGGATATGACTGCTGCCAGGCTTTTATTTCACAAACTTATACAGCCTGAACACCCACACATATCTCAGCAGGTTGGCCTTAAAAATCTCTTCCAAGTTCATTTCGATTCCATTGCATACTATTCTGTATTAACGTCTCTACCATATTCTTTTTGTTCCGCCATGCATGGGGAAATTTGAATTGTGAATATATTTGAATTTAATATTTTATTTCTGAATTGCCAAAATGTATGAATTTCATTAAGGTGCTTTACACAGCACGATAGAATGATAAATAATGTAGTAGAAATCTATATACTTTTTATTTAGGCTTATGTAAGAAACGATGACGAGTGTTCTTTGTCTCATTTTAACCAAGTGAAGACTTATTTGCTAGTATTATTTGCTTTGCAAAGGTTCTGGGGGGTAACAGTAAAGAATTTGCAAAGCAAGGTGGCTGGATAGAGAGCAGCAAACAAATAAAAGGTAAAGCAAAATGCAACTTTCTTCAAATATGTAGTTTTTAATTTTATATTTAGATGTAACAAAGGGTATGATTAAAAAAGGCAAGAGGGTGGCCTCAACAAAGCAACATTGAAACAGTAGCATACTCGACTGTCTATAACCCAAGGAGAAATTTAACATATGGGGGACCTGATGGATGAAACTGGTAACATGAGGGCAAAGGCTGATTTACAATCAAGGGGGTGGAAGGTGGACTAGTGATCATATGCCCAGGCACAATCTAAATTGAATAAAGGCAAACAGGAATTTGGAATATACACAAAAAAATCAAGATATTGATAAAATTATTTGGGGAACACCAACAAAATTTATCTCTAAGGCCTACAATTTGCTGCTGCAGTGACATGTCGGAGAAGAGATCATCAAAGATGCCATGATTGCCTGGGGGAAGAATATAGGGAGGAATATTCAATTAGAGGAATGGCAGACAATTTGGGGTAAAACCATGAAAATGACCCTGGCCTCTTCATTTAAGGAAAATTTATATCAAATGTTATACAGGTGGTATTTAGCACCTGCTCGAATTGCAAATATGTTCCCGAACTCATCAGATAGATGTTGGAAATGTAAGACGGCCAGGGGTACGTTCTTTCACCAATGGTGGACTTGTCCAATAATCACCCAACTCTGGAAAAAAATAAAAATTTGGCTTTTGGAAATAACAGGTGTGAATTTTCCTCTCAAACCTGAACTGTATCTGCTAGGCATCAAACCAAATGAAATCCAAAATCAAGATTGGTACCTTTTTTCACACATTGTAATAGCGACCAGGATGGCTACTGCACAACATTGGAAGGATAGCCAAAATTTTCAACTGTGCAGAATCGGATAAAGTAACATATATCCTAAAAGATAGACAAGACTCAACCTTTTTCAAAAGCCGGAATAGATGATATTCATGGTATAGTAGGAGATTAATGGATACCAAGGGAACCAACTAGATAGACTATTTAAGAAATGAGAGGAATAAATAAGACAAGAGGATAGTAAATCTGAGGGGGAAAAAATCAGTATAATTATAAATAATAACTGATAAGTTAGACTGGGACAAATTTAATTTTCAATCTAGGGGACTAGACATTTCCCCGGTATGTTTATGTATGTTTTCCCAGCTACCCTTACCCTATATTTGTTGATTGTGTGATTTTACATTGTAAAAATTAATAAACATTTAATTTAAAAAACAACAACAAAGTCTACACTTGGACATTGTTCTGAATAATGATCTGACAGCAAATCTGTTGTGCGAACAGATGTAGAGAATTCAGAGGATGACTCTGAGAGGAGAGAGGAAGAGGGGAAAGAATATTACCAGAAGAACAAAAAGGGAAACATTGCTTAAGTACAATTGATGAAGGAGGATTACAAAAACATCTCAGACAGACACCCATCTAATCCACACGAACAAAAAAGAGGGAGGAGGGGAACCACAATCATACTTACATGAGGATGTTACTATAGCCAATGTAAATAAAAGTAGCCTTTAGTTTCCTGTAGAGTCTATTTTTTGGTCTGGTCTGTCTCAAAAAGCTGACAAACTAAATACCTTTCCATCTTCTGCGGCCCGCTACTAACACCACTAACATGTGCCTCTTAGCTTTGGTTGACCCTGCTGCTTCCTCTAATATGAAATACATTTATTCATTTGATTACATATCTTCATTTATATTAGAGTGGTGCGGAGGCCTAGAGATGGAGCTCTCACCTCAGAATCAGGAGGCTGTGAGTTCAATTCTAGGTAGAGGCAGATATTTCTCTCTTTGGGCATACTATCTCTGCTGAACAAAACTCCACATTGGCAACAGGAAGGGCATCCAGCCATTAAAAGACTCTGTTAGCTCAGTTGCCCAGACTCAACCTCTCAAGGGATTATGAGTTCATTCAGATATCTTCATTTATATTAAAACTTGTAAACAGTTGAAATTTGAATGAAGGCTAATTACCATACTTGTAAAAGGGGTGTGCTTGAGGGAAGGTGGGAAAGTGACTGTAGAGATTTAACAGTGAAATCGTTTAATTAATTTAAACTTCATTTCCCAGTTTCTTTGTTAAAAATCAAGTGTCCCGCCTCTTCCTAGCAGCATAAATCCCACAAGGGCTATTGTAACCCTTGCTCCAGAGATGGGTTCCTATCGATTCAGAACGGTTTGGCGCTTGATGGCCTAGGTCTCTGGAACCGGCAGCGACCCATTCCTGCCACGCACCTGAACTGTTTCTCATACGTCGCCACCATCTTGTTTTTCAGTTCTGCGCATGCGCAGAACAATTTTCATTGCAAAAATGTTTTTTTTTCATTTTGTAAAGTTTTGCTCATGCACAGACCTTTTTATTTGTAAATGCACACACACATGGATTTTTGCGTGCACCAAACCAGCAGTAACCCATCCCTGCCTTGCTCCAATATAAAATGTACATCTTTCTGCTAAACTCTTGCTTACTATAAAGGGACCAAGTTAAGTCTTAGCTTTATCTATCTATGATCAATCAATTTCCTCAGGTATCCACAGTAAAGAGATGGAAAAGTTTTATTACCATTAAAAATACAATCTCAAAAGGGTTTAATGCTAACTATAGATTGTTTATGCAACCTTACAGCATTGCCATAGTTGATTATTTCCTTGTTTCAAAGAAGCCAAACTTAGCGTTAACACCAATTTGACACTTTTATATTAAGAAAGAGGAAGAAAAGGATGTTTAACTTTCTGGGAATTTGTTGGACTTAAGGTGAGAAAGGAGCTCATATAGAAGATTAACATAGCCTAGATTTTACAATCTATTACTGAAGCTTTCATTGTATCCCTTCTTATTATTTAATGATGATTAGTTCTTTATAACCCTAACAACTGTGCTCAGAAGAATGGGTAGATACTTTTCCCACCATCTTACATGTCTTTGAATACGATTTTATCCCCATGTATATTTACAACAGCATCTGCAGAGAAGTTTGGATCACACCTCTGTGGAATTACAGCACTGCTTGTCCTCTCCTTTGGACCTGAAAATATTGAGAATAATTCATGATATCCTTTGTCTTTAATGTACAATATTTAGAATTCATTTCACAGTACTTGTATACCATTCTACCAGGCTGCCATCTGCCAATAATAAACTACCAGAGGTAGGTGGAGGAAGGTCACAATTTTGCTGAAGCACAAAGGGCTCAACAAACTCCTACAATGAATAGCAATTCTACATACAGTATGTATTATATGTACAGTTTAGTTGCCTTAATATGTATTGTATGTACAGTTTGGTTGCCGTAATTGCAGAAGTGGGTTCCTACCGGTTCGGACCGGTTTGGCCAAACCAATAGTAACTTGGTGGCCTGGGTCACTGGAACCAGCAGCAACCCAGATCTGCCATGCCCCTGTACTGGAGGCACCATCTTGATTTTTGGCTCTGTGCATGCGCAGGACAACTTTCTTTGCTGAAATGTAATTTTATTTCATCCTTTTAATGTTTTGCATATGCACAGACCTTTTTATGTGCAAATGCGTACGCGCGCCGAGCTGGCAGTGATCCCGGCAGCAACCCACCCCTGCGTAATTGGTGCAACCATGCTGATGTCTGGAACATACAGACTGCTTCATTTTGTCACCACACACAACAAAGGTTGTTTTTGGAAGGGAAGCGTCATTCTGGCAAAGCACTCCTTTGAATTTGCACACTCTTCTCCATTATCCATTTTAGAGTGAATAAACATATAAGTACCATAGAGAGCTTGGATTCCTTCTACATCATCTTCAGGAAGAACAAAGTCCTCCGGGCCACGGTAAGTGTAAAGAGGGTACATCAAAGCTTCAGGGTCACTAGAGTGGTGCAGCCCCAATGTGTGGCCAAACTCATGGGCTGCAACTACAAATAAATTAAAATCTGGAAAGAGCACAAAACCATCAAGTTAGCAAAAGTAAATCAGGATGCTCTCTGGAATCCAAACATATGATAGAGTAGTATATTCCAACTACCCACAAACAATTGTAGAAACAAGGTTATCTCTCCTATCATTATTTTTACACTGACTAAACTTCACAGTCAAGGTTAGGTAAAGGTAAAGGTTTCCCTCGCACATATGTGATAGTCGTTCCTGACTCTAAGGGGTGTTGCTCATCTCTGATTCAAAGCTGAAGAGCTAGTGCTGTTCGAAGACGTCTCCGTGGTCATGTGGATGGCATGACTAAATGCCAGAGGTTCACGGAACGCTGTTCCCTTCCCACCAAAGGTGGTTCCTATTTTTCTACTTGCATTTTTACATGCTTTCTAACTGCTAGGTTGGCAGAAGCTGGGCCAAGTAATGGGAGCTTACTCCATTATGGAGCACTAGGGATTTGAACCGCTGAACTGCTGACCTTTCTGATCAACATATTCAGTGTCTTAGCCACTGAGCCACCACATTCCCTAATCATTTACTTGCCTTCATACCTTAAGGTAAATGAAGGTTCTTTTAAAGGACACTACTTTAAGAGGATTGTTAATTTTTTTTCTCAAAGATTGTATATAAAAATAGGTGCATTTGAAGAAGGCCTTGAAATGTACTGTGTATTTTAGAGAAAATAGCATACACAAGTTGTAGCTTCAATTTTCAAGGCAGTAATGTGATTTGAGAGAATAGACTTATGATCGGAGTGTCATATTAACCTAATTAATTGATAGGTTAATGGATTTATATAGGCAAGCTGGTACCTCTGGAGTCCTAGAAATAAATCTATAGTTACCTTTAGAATCATTAGTCCATGTTTCATCATCATCAAAGTGGACATCCCCTCCAATATTGTCACCAGGAGGAAAAGCATGAGCTAGCAGACCCAATGGTCCATCAAAAGGTACAAAATCTCCATGCTCTATAAAATGAACAACCCAAAATAACTGCTAATTAATTAGACATCTAAGGGGTGTATCAAAGTTTACAATAAACATGATAACAGAGCATGCAATTTTGCCGTCACATCACCTTTGGATCCAAAAGAGATCATAATGTCAGCAGTATCATTAAAGATCCTGGTGAATTGAAGAGGGGTGACATCACTCCATACTTGAAAAGCTTCATGCATTGCTTGGTCCACTTCTTCCTGGCTCAGATCCAGGGTATAGTTCACAATTCTGTTCAAATCGCAAATGCCAATCATCAATTATATTTTCCACTGAATACTCAGGATGGCTTACATGTTGTCTCCATAACAACCCCGTAAAACAGCCTGGGCTATGAATTTCTGGCACAACATACCGTATTTTTTGGACTATAAGACGCACCAGAGTATAAGATGCACCATGATTTTGAAGAGGTAATTTTTTTTATTTACCTCTGCAGGCCTCCCAAACCCTCTGCGCACCGTGGGGGAATGCAAAGCTTTGGGAGGCTTCTAGAATGCTTCTGGGGGTTGGGGGGCAAAAATGAGCAAAAAACATGTTGGTTTTTGCTTGTTTTTGCCCTCCCCAAGCCCCAGAAGCACTTTGCAAGCCTCCCAAACCCTCTACACATCCATTTTGCAAAGGGGGCGGGGTTTCGGTAGGCCAAAAATGGTGTATTCAGTGTATAAAATGCACCCAGGTTTTCACCCTCTTTTGGGGGGAGGGGAAAGGTGTGTCTTATACTCCAAAAAATACAGTAATTCAGTATTATGTTGAGAAAACTAACTTGATTTTCCTTGATCCAAGTACAACACTTTAGCTATTATAACATAATTTAACTTACAAACATTTACCTTTATTAGAATTAGAATTCTTTATTGGCCAAGTCTGATTAGACGCACAATTTGACTCTGGTGCATAAGCTCTCAGTGTACATACAACAATACTAATAGATGATTATCATAGCCATTGTAAAAATACATCCATTATAAAACATTAGATATAACATTTAGTGATAGTCATGGATACTAAATAAGCAATCAACAGAAATCATACTAGGATACTAAGTAAACAATATATGTCTATGCGTGCAGATGTATGGCAGAATGTTAATAATGATCAGAAATATATTTATAACATTTGGTTTTTATTCATTCTCTGTAATTTTTCCCTCCTAAAGGAATTAATCTCACCACGTTGATCTAAAAAAAAAATAGGACTAATTTAATTGTACAAGACAGATCAGTACACGGTGAAGACTGATTTATCTGTGTTTCTACATCTGAACAAAGTGGATACACATACACGCATATACAACAAGGGGAAACTGATCATTCTACGTGTTTGCAGCCTTTGAATTGCATTTACTCAAAAGAAAAAAAAACCCATCAGGCAAAAGATCAGCATAATATTGGAGTAATAATAAAATTAATTTTAAAATGTGTTGGCTTGGTGCTGCTATACGGGACTGTTCTTCTCAAAACACATTCATAACTCTGGATGTATCTTGGTGAGATTAATTTAGGCTAAAACCACTCCATACAAATTTTCATTTTGGTTAAGAACATGCTATAAATCTGTGATGGCGAACCTATGGAACACATGCCACAGATGGCATGCAGAGCCCTCTCTGCGGGCACACCAGCCATCAGCCCAGCCCAGCTCTAACACTCATGCACAGGTGTCCCCCCCTTGTTTTGGGCCTCGAAAACCTCCTGCACCTCCTTTGAAACTGAAATGGGGTACGGGAGGCATAGCATATGCACAGGGGGCTGGGGTGGCATGCAATATACAATATTATATACAATGTGTGTACTTGCATTGCATTTTGGGGGTGGTGGTGTCAGGCATGTGCTTTGGGCACTCATCACCAAAACATTTAACCATCACTGCTATAAATGATTGTCATTCTGTCATTTCAACAGCATCACAGTTTTTAAAATTCAATTTAGAGCTTTCTGAATGTCAGCAAAGTATAAATATTTATTATGGTCAAAGACCAGCAATACACTTTTTTACAATATGTTAAAAAGTACTGGAATTAAGATATAATTAAAAAGTATCGACATTAAAAACGGAAAATAACATACATGTTCTCAAATTGTTCAGGTCACTTGCTGGTTTATCTGGGTGCAAAGCTGTTAAGCACGGGAGTAAATACAAGTTGCTGGTTTATCTGGGTGCAAAGCTGTTAAGCATGGGAGTAAATACAAGTAAATACAATGGTCCAGAAATTGTTAGAGATATGTCCACATAATTGGTACAAGATGACAACTATACTTTTGTAACCAATTTTTTTCTTTTGGATATTGCAGCAGCATAGAACTTTGCCACTGCCTACGTGGTAGCCAGATTTGTGTTCTGGAGGAGAAAGCCTAGATAAAAATTGTCTGCCCTCCCTGGCAATCTCTCGAATAAGGGGAGAATATGTGCAGACCTACAAGCTCTGTATATCTCACACTATCGCTTCTCGGCCTTTTGGCTAAGATCAAGTGTAGTATCTGCATTCAGTTTTGGTCACCAAGATGTAGAAAAGACATGGAGACTCTGGAAAGAGTGCAGAGAAGAGCAACAAAGATGATTAGGGTACTGGAGGCTAAAGCATATGATGAACGGTTGCAGGAACTGGGTATGTCTAGTCCAGTGGTTCCCAAACTTTTTCAGTCCACCGCCCCCTTGGTGCTACAAACTGATCCTCAGTGCCCCCCTCCCTCCCCCTGTGGTGAAATGCAATTTTTTTTACGACCGGTTCTGTGGGCGTGGCGTGGCGGGCGTGGCTAGAGGTCATGTGACTGGGCGGTTTGCATTATGGAAAAAAAATAGTAACAGTAAAATTCAAAACTGTAACAATTAATTCCACATTTCTTCCTCGCCCTCAGCGCCCCCCCTGTTGCCTCCTAGAGCCCCCCTGCAGCTGCTTTGCCTCCTAACGCCCCCCTAAGGTGTGCTACCGCCCCCTGGGTGGTGGTACCGCCCAATTTGGGAACCACTGTTTTAAATGATAATTGTCTTGAAATACTGAATCCCAGTATTATATTTTCAATAAATACAGCAAGGATGCACTAGTGTTATGCCTAAAACATATATTATGCCTAAAACAATCTTCACTTCTCATTGTAAAAGTAGGAAAGAATGCTTACAGCTCACTACTGTATGTGCTATACCAGTGATGGCGAACCTATGGCATGCGTGCCACAGGTGGCACGCAGAGCCATTTGTCAGGGCATGCAAGGCAATGCCCTGTCAGCTGAATTCCATGCTTTTTTCACCCTATAAAGCCTTTGGAGCCTGGGGAGGGTGGAAAGAGCCTTCCCCACCCCATTCCCCCAGAAGCCCTCTGGAGGCTTCATGAACTTTCCTGAAGCCTCTAAGCACACAAAATGACGTGCCGCCGAAACCAGAAGTGACA